>JANSTU010036955.1:0-11358 GCA_027564075.1 Bolitophila hybrida
TTGACCAGTAGTCCACACAAATCCAAAGGCGTTTCACCAGTCACTAGTCGCATTGCCGACAATAGTTTACAAATTTATATAGATTACATGAATAATTTTTTTTTGGTCTCGTTTTAATCTAACGTTTTATTTTTGGCAACCTATGGTTAGATAGTTCTGGAGTTCTTTATATGTTTCAGAAATAAAGCATTACACCTAAACAAAAAAAAATATTATAACCTCCTCTATTTCATATTTTTAGTGTAACATATTTACCAAACAAATCACATGATGTGGCAAAATCTGACCCAAAACATTTAGGATTTTTTTTATTTGATTGGTGTTATTAGCTTTTTAAAAAAATAATGTCATCGCTGATTCTTTTATAAATCTTTTTACACAATCATAGAATTGTAAATAAAATGGGTAAGGTTTTAAATTCATTCATATATTCATCTCTTTTTCTATATAATTTTAGTTAAATCTTTTAGTTCCAATTCCGAGGAATGATAAAACATATACGTATAAATAATTGAACGTTCTATTTAAAATGCAATGGCATTAAAACCTTTTTACGTAATAAATTAATTTATATTTATATATTTATATGTATCTACTGATAACATTTCAAATAATTACGCATTTCAAATATAATATTTTTTTAGATAAACCAGCTTGTTTTAATTAGAATTAAGATAACAGCCATTCTGAGAGGAGGAAACGGAAAATATATCGTGGTGTCGATATTGCTCAAACAAAAATGACATCACACTTTCCATTAATTGCCAGCATGGAAGCACTGATCATAAATAGGCAAAAGAAAGGTGTTCGGTATGATGATAATTTGAACAAGTTTTGCACCAATATTTTTATAATGGGTGGCCGAAAATTATACGAACTTCTATCCCAAAACATACCAATACCCAAAGTCCGAACTATTTCATACACAATTCAAACCATGAGGTAATTGAAGAAGCCAAGCTTAGGGTTGAAGCATTAAAAAGCTTTTTGGTCAAAAACAAGCAGCCTTTTAGAAGTAGTTGGAAGTTGGTTTTAGGTATATTATTATATGATTATATTTTTGGCTTATAAATAATTATATATTTATTACTTTAAATGTAGGAATTTCTTCTGACGGCGATTCGAAGCTTTTAAAAGCAATGAAAATAAATTCTAATATTGGAGGTCTGCCCAACGAGCCGGCAAATTATTGGTTTAGTGCTGATCCAGCAATTATTTGTGTTCAGGACACTGTGCACATAGCTACCAAACTACGTAATCGTCTTATAAACACAAAAAATATTTTACATATTGGCACAAAAAAAGCTTCATCGAATCATATAAGGATTATGCTGAACGATGTTTCTAAAGTTAAGCATATGTTAAGAAGTGGAGACATAGATTGCACAGACCGCATGAACTTTGACTGTGCTCAACGAATGTGTTCAGAAAAAGTTTCCGTTCTTTCCAAATTCGTTGTAGAGTCATCAGGAACCATTCAGTATTTAAAGATAATGCGGTATGTTTTATTGGCTTTCCACAATGAATCGATTACACCAAGACTTCGATTGTACTATATGTGGTATGCAGTAATATTTTGCCGATTATGGAGAAGTTTGATTTTGAATGAAAAAGGACAAAATCTGAACAATTTTATAACATACAACACATATATGTATTGAACTTAATGCACATGCACTAGTAAACTTGATGCGCAAATTAAAAAGCCCTAGAAGGGAAGATTTATTTAAACCAAATCTATTCTGTAGCCAGACATGTGAGAAGTACTTTCGACAACTTCGTTCCATGACATCCGCTCATTCGACAGTAGTCAACTTCAGCTTATTGGACGTCATACATAGAGTGAATAGGATTGATTTTTAATATTTCCAAATATAGTTCAATCATACCTTCAACATTTTTTAGATGATCAGGAACATTGATTTCTTCCAGTGTTATTGTTTGTTGGGTTCCTTTGGCGGTTCGTACTCGAATAACTTTTTTCTTTTGTGCTGCATTTGTCGGCAAATATGGACGAATGTCAGGTTCACAGCTTACGATTGATGCACGTAAATTAAACATATATCTACAGATAACTTATCTCGCATTTAACATTTTCAATTAATAACAAAGATCAAAAATATCCCGCCCTGGCTTGGGTGATAAAAATTGCGCGATTTGTCTGTGGGGATAATGACTTTGCGGATATTTTTTGTGTGGATTTCAGATTGAGTATTTCGGATTGTGGATTTCGGATTGTGGATTTCGTCACCAACCCGATTAAAATATTTGTTACTACTGGCCTTATTTATAATACCAACAAACAAAAATTTCGTATTCTTACATAAGTTGTTTTTTTATTGTGCTCCTAAAAATTAAAAAATGTGCTCTAAAAAATTAAAAAATGTGCAATAATAAATAAAAAAATGACCTCCTATAAAATCAATAGTGTGCACCGAAAAAAATAGAATAGAATTGTAAAAAGGGGAATCTTTAAAAGAGCAAATACAAATACAAATACCACCCTTAAAGAGGGGGACACCAAAACGGATAATTATAGTTAGCGCACAAGAACCCCCTTGAAGGGGGGTTTAAAATGTGTGTTTTTTCGACATTTGCGCGAAACATATAAAAACAAAAGAAAAAAGCTATTGATGCATCTAAACTTCAAATGATGTATTCAATTGAACTAATTATAAACTGTACATTTTACTAGCACTGTAATGTGTAAGGCATTCCGATCAGCATCTAGCACCCACTTTCAGGGTAAACAATGTAACCAATTGCTCACGTGAAAATAGGTGCTGCACCAAAACAAAAGAAAAATCAAGGAGGTTCCACAAATTTGTATCTATAGCCACGTCTTGTAGCCATTAGCAGTATACGAGGGGCACTACTTATATTTCTGGCCTAGTAATGAAAAAACAAATATGTAAAATCAAAAATGCATTTATTTCTTTTCAAAATATTCTCCTTTAAGATTTATACACTTCTGTATACGCTCAAACCATTTTTTGAAGCACAGTCCGAATATGATAGCTCTAAAACATGATTTTTAAACTCTTTAACCACTTCTTCAGGCGTTGCAAATTGTTGTCTACGCAATTTATCTTTGATTGCTGGGAACCGGAAGAAGTCATTGGGTGCCAAGTCGGGACTGTAAGGCGGATGACCTATCAATTCGATGTTTTGAGTGTCCAAATAATCACTAGTTTGACGTGTGAGCTCGCATTGTCGTGATGCAAAATGATTCGCCGTTTTGGGTTGTTTTTTCTCAATTTATCGAAAACTTCTGGCAAATTAATACAACGCTGAATTGACGGTCTTCGGATTTTCTAGAGCCACAGTCGCCACATGACCGGTTTTCTTGAAGAAACACGCCACCATTTGCTTCCTAGTGTTTCGAGTTCGCACAACTTCATCGCAATAAAAAGTTTTAAGCTCATCGAAGCACTCATGTCTCGATAATCCATGTCGAAAGTTATGAACAATGATCGCTCGAAAATGTTTGCGAGATAATTCCATTTTTTTTGTAAGTAGTGCCACTCGTATCATTGATTTATTTGTATCACTCTCACTTTTCTACACTTATGACTTTCTTTTTAAGGACTTTTTATTCATGCCTATTTCTGTATAGGACTTTTCTTATGTGCCTATCTCTGAGTTGTAAATTCAGAATAGGTCTTCAGTGGACTGTATCTTTGTAGTCTGGGTTCTACATCCAGATCTACTCTCCGGCATCCAATTCAAGGTAGGCTCGAATGACCATGTCGGGGCGAGAAACTGCTGGTCCTTCGAACCGGATATGAACCAGTGACCTATGGATCGGTTTCCTTGTTTTACTTTGTTTCGCTTCACAGAAATGCCTACTTTCTGTATTTTTGTTATTCTTTGTTTTTATTTGGGTTTCCCTGATAGCGTCATATCGATCTGTTTGTCTATGAATGTGTAATTCTGTACAATAGCTGATTGAACATCTACAGATCTAAAAAAATGTGATGGTGGTGATGATATTTAAAGTTTAAAGTTAAAAAACACAAAACTGTTCTATTTAAATGAACTTGATATAATAAAGAAAAATCGTGTTTCCGGTATTCGAACATCACTAAGCCTTAAGTTATAATTTACAAAGACCCCAAAATGCTGTTAATCATTACCATTAATAATTGCCCATTTAATTGTGTAACTCTCTCACGCCCCACCCCTATCACCTCCATAAACAAAAATACCCAAAATAACTTTGTATCCCTATCTCCCATGAAAAAAAAACAATAAATCCAATAAACAAAAAGCCAAAATACAAAAAATTAACTTTTTGACCGTATCTAGTCGGAATTTAGTTCACCTTATTAAATTTTAGGTATTTGAATAACCTATCGGTTTATATTACAAAACGCCCACTAAAACCACTTTTCCTTTTTTTATAAAATTTGGACCTCTTAACAGATAAGGAAGAAAATGTGATCATTTTGTCGATCCCGTACACTAATGTGAATGTTTGCTAACATTTTTTAATTCACAGTACGGACTTCATTTATATTTCTGTGTAAGTATACAAAATAATACCCTTTTATTAATGCTTAATTTTAGATGTTCGAGTATTAAAAAACTTTTAATCGATTTATTTGGAATAAATGTATCAAAATCATTCATATCTCCAGAAAAAAAATGAAAATAGGCCTTTTTCGCCTTTAGAACCATACCCCATTTAATGTGAAATGATGCTGGATTGGAGGTTACCGTCAACGGCGATCGATACCTCGAGATGTGAACTAACTTTTTTGTGACGCAATTTAAAGACCTCGGCGTTGACGAACTTTGATGGTTTCAGCAAGAAGAAGCCTCATGCCACAGCAACAATTTTGTGAAGGCCACATGCCAAAAATCATTATTGACATAAAATTATCTTTCCAATAAACTTCTCAGCCCAAAAAAAAACTTTTACGCCCCTCACCTTTTCCTTCAATAATTAAAAATTAATGTTATGACACTCTTTTTCTTAAAATACAGTGAACCCACAATCACATCACACATTTTTCAAATTTTTGGTCAAACTTTGAATCATTTGGCTAAAAGACCATTCGGATAAACGGCCCATTCGGCCAAACAGCTCATTCGGCTAAATGACAATTCGGCCAAACGACCATTCGGCTAAACAGGCATTTGGAAAAACGGCTTATTTTTCGTCCAAATAACTCATTCGGGTAAACGACATTCGGCTAAACGACTCATTCATCCAAGCGGCTCATTCGGCCAAATAGCCCATTTGACCAAACATCATTCGACTAAATGGCATTCGGCCATTTGACTAAATGGCCCATTCGGCTAAACGACATTGGGTTAAACAACTTATTCGTCTAAATGCTATTCGGCCAAACGACTTATTCGGCTAAATGGCCCATTCGGCCAAATGGCAACGACTTTCGGCAAAATTGCACATTATAAGGCGTGGCTGATTTTTTTTAAATAATGTACAAAATGTTCACATTTCCTACCTAATCAATTTGTAGTAATATGTTTTTTGGGCTAAATCACCATCACCCTATTAAGGGGCTATTAAGTTTGTATGAAACTTTTTTATTTGAAGTAATAATAAAAAAATATATATAAAATCAACTATATTTTTTTAAAATGTTAAATAACTGCATCGTTACATTTTACCCCTATCTCCCCAAAAAGAGTTTAAAAAAAATGATAAAAATGTGGTAAAAAAGTTAAAAATACAACAACCAAATTTATTATATTAACACGAAGATCATTTAAGCCGAAGTTTTATGTAAAATAATGTTTTCCCTCTTTTTTAACTTTAAACCACGCCCTAAGTATTATTTCCAAAGACCAACAAATAGTACGGCTTTTTGCCACACAATTTGTTTACCCTTCTCAGCCTCACTATACACACAAATACAAAATATACCTTTTGCGGCAGATAGGGGCACCCCACCTAAGAATAGTTGATTTAGTTCATCTTTATTTAAAATTATAAGTTGATATTCCAAAACTCCCGGTAACCCCTCTGTACCCTTTTTAATTGCATTTAAAATTTGAAATTTGGGTCAAACATAAAAACTCCTTAAAAGGGGTAAAAAGCAAGTGCCACATCATGATCAGCGTAAAAATGTGATGCCATTTGGCAATTGCAATTCAGCCCGACTTTCGGCCAAACGCGGTACTTCAGATAAATTGTGTTGTATTTTAAAAAGTAGATCTGATATAAAATTTGTTACATATAATTTATTACGCCAGTCTTAATTTGTATTTTTCGCGTATCTGAACGTTCGAGCAGCTGAATTAACCCCTCATACTGTCTGTATTTATTGTAGTTGGTTCGGACAAATGTACTTATTTAGTTTACCTGAGCTGCTAATGTTTGATCAGTTGTTCCCGACAAATAAAATATTTGCTATTTATATAATACGCCAGTTCACTATACACAACAGTACATGCACATTTAGTTCCAATAACTCCATAAAGATGTCAAACATAAAAATTGCATAATCTTAAAATTTATAACGTATATATTACGCCAGTGTTGTATTAGGTGTACAATTTCTATTTACTTTATAAAGATGGCACACACAAAACTGAAATTACGCCAGTCGCATTTAGAAAAACTGTCAGTTTAGCAAAGGCGCATGGACAACATAATTTTTAGTATCTCACTCTTTATACAGATGGCAACCAAACGGATTACATTTACACCATTGTGAATTTATAAAAACATTTATCACTGTCAGATTGTAAGTTGTCAAGAATATTATTTTTTCTTGTAAATACAATTTATCCTCACTAAAATGTCGTCTGCACTCGAACTACTCGATGGCGAGAGAGATCGCAAGCAAACCTTCTTAAATGATGTATGGGCACCATTTTCCTGTGGCGCAGTTGGGTTTGCTGCAGCGTGTTTTGTTAACTGGGGCACCCGTCGTCCAGTTTTTGCAGGTTTGCATCCCGAACATTTTTGTTATGACGTAACTGAACATAACCCCATTTTGCGGTATTTGTGCAGGTATTCAGAAGCATTTGCTTTACGCTAGCATTGGAGCACTGATTGGTGGAACCGTTGACAAGTGGCGAAACAATTATCTGGCCGAAAGGGATGCTGTACTTAGGCATTACGTTCAATTGCATCAGGAAGACTTTATCGCACCAGGTTAGAGTCAATTTAATATAATATCGATAAAAATATTTCAAAAAATCCATATATGCAGAACGCAAGAAGTGGGCTGATGTACTAGAACCATGGGTGCCAGTTCGTTAAAAAAAGAGAACGAGATGCCCTGCCGCAAGGACAACTGTGTACTGTATAATATTGATAAAGTAGCAATCGTCTGTAGCAAGTTTTTTTAGGTAAATTATTATTATTCACTTGTCAAACTTGAGAAATTACACGATACATTATGGAAACAAGCACAAGATTTGTTTGTACTGGAAAAGTTGGAAGTAGTACAGTTTTAAATAAAACACGACAAATCGTAACGTAACAACATATATTTTTTTTGATTAATTCCATAATTGAGTGTTATTGTCCCCGATGTTCCCGTTATTATAAAAATAATTAACCTCACGAGAGTAGATGAGCTCACGCGTGAGCATGCGTGCCATGCAGAATAATTACATTATTTTAATATAATATATAGTTTTAAATGGTGTATATAATTGTAAATAATTTTTAAACACACCATTAAGTGTATGTTTTATAAGAGACTAGAGCCACATTTTGGTGCAGATTTTAAAAAAAAATTATGTATCTGTGTGTGTGTGTATTGTGAATTTAATTCATCGCACAACGTAGCATATCATTTTATTTGGTTCGTATTTTTGAGTATATGTGTGTGCTTATGCAAATGAAGCTCCAATTTAAATGCCTGCCCACTATTAATTTCAATTAACGCTTCAGTACTCGTTAATTTTTTCGGCACTAGTCTCTAGTACTATGCGATGCAGTGTGATGTCACCTTGCACATAAACTGTGTCTGGAGAGGATATATCCACACGATGCTGGAACTCCGCAATGAGCTTGTCATTTAAGTACACCTGATATCCTGTATCTGTGCTTTGGATGACCATGCAAAACTGTCGACTAGGCATAAAGTCCGTATGTATTTCACTGCGTTCCTCTCGATCCCACTTTCCGTCAAACCATGCATTGCTACAGATGACGTGCTTGCCGCCATTGCCCGCAAATCTTGGATTGAAATGAAAGGCAATTGTGGGATGTGGCCAGATCTGGTTACCACGCTGTAAATTAACGAAAAACGAATGCGGCAGCATTTTTACTCGTCCGGCAATGTGCAAACGGCTTCCAATCTTTAGACTCTGGGGTAACTTTCCATAAAAAGGCATTTCCTGTGAAGTTTTTTTAGATTATTAAATTTAACAATTCGCTAGTCTAGTCACTTAATCTTACTAGTTTAAGGTCCTTATTTAAATCTTCACCCGATATAGACAGAATGGCTGGAATATCATTGCGTACGGCATTTGGCAGTTTGTCAGGATACTGAACGATGTCTAGTTGTTCAACGTTTACGTCAGTCACGTCTCCGCGTACCTGTAGACAGGTTACACGAGCATATGGAATGCGATGCTTATATGCAGCAAAGTGGAAGCCATTCACGGAAATGTAATATTCTGATTCTGTGACCAAAATCTGCATGGCGAACGGCTCGCCGCGTTTCAAGTTAAAAGGCATCGCTGAAGTTACTTCCTCTTTGGCCCAGGTCCCGTTTATTTTGCAGTTACGCACTATGTAGTTCTGTGGCAGTCGTGGATTTATGTGAAGAGCTACATCTTTGCTATGAAGTCCAAGCGCCAGATTCACAGAGAATCTGCACAATAAATTATTAATAATTTAATTGGGCAAATATTTGAGTGTACCTTTCACAATTCCTTAGTATCGTTCCGTTTATGTAAAAACTGGTCCCCGGTGTAAGCGGCTCAAGTGAGCTGCAACTGAAAACAAGGCCTGCCTCCTGGATCAGCTGTGTTCCGACAGTGGTGGGTGTCTGCAAATAGTTAAGAAATTTTATTAGAATTACTTTTATATTGAATAAAATACTGTCGCGACACCGTGTCGCCACCGGTCCACAGGGAAATGTTGCCCTGCGCACACACTTCATCAGTCCTTATATGAACATTTTCTTGATTTTCATACACTACAAACACACACACACACTTATACACATACCAGCAGTTCGCGTTCACTGTCTCCTTTGTGCCAACTTTTGCAGCAGAACAATTTTCGGCAACATTGTCCAAAACACATTTTGGACGAAATAAAACAATAAAATCTACAGGAATGATGATATGCTAGGCAACGATGTTCAGTTGCTGACGCATTTCATGCAAATATTCACGGCTATTCCTTTTGTGTCTGTACATTCGCACAACCAACCACAACAAAAACACCAATACACTGTTACTATAGACTTGTAAATATAAAGCTAAAATAGCTGCTCTCAGCCTGTGATCTAATCGACACACACAGACGAAGAATGTCTGATCTTTGAAGTGTGTTTATGATTTGTATATATTTATATTTGACTTCTATCGGATGTCTTTACGGAATCTTTTAACCATTCAATATTCAAGGCGCGGTAGTTGCAGCAAATAATTATTTAGTCAGTGTGCGTAATTTATTGAATTTTCACAGTAAGTTATCGCAACACAAACCGCACACGATACTTTTTTGCACAATATTTCACAACCAAAACATAGATACTATTTTTATCAAATGGTTAGACTAGCGTGTCATGGTGTTAGTGAACCGTGTGCGCGTTATGTCGATAAATGCGTTTGAGAGAATTTGCGCATGTGTGTTTGGTGGCTAGGTATATTTTATGTATACGGACATATTTTCGCCATGTGTGCGTGTGTTTGAGTTTGTTATGCTTAGCGTGTTTGTGGGATAAACAAGAAGGATGATTCTCGTACGTTGTGATAAGTAGGATTACAAAAAGCATGCAAGATTTTTTGCAAAAGTTCAGAATTTTTTTATTCTATTTACATACATCATATTTCGGTGGACATATAAATTGAATACATTTTTTTACGAACATGAAATATTTGTTGTGATGTGGAAAATTTAATAGGATTGTCATCAAGGGGAACTGTGCATTTATAGTCACCATATATATTTTTTGCCTTGCTCAAATTAAAGTTTTTAATATATTTAAAGTCTTTCACATGGAGGTTTGTAGGGCTGATCGAATTATCGATAAATCGAAAAAAAAACTATTTTTATTATGTTGCGCACATTTTAGAATCATATAGTCAAAAATGTCCATGCCACATTGCACGGCAAAGGCGCCACATTTGTGTGCAATATAAATAAATATGTTATTACATTATTAGGGTAGATATTTTGTACCGAATCAAATGTTCAGAGATGCCAGCTCAAATCCCAAAAATATGCTATTTCATGCTATTTTAATTTTTTTTTATTTTATGTTAAAATATTTTGCTTTGATTTTCTCTCGATTTTTAGTTTATATTTAAAATTTAATGTTAAATGTTTAATAATTTTTGTTTCGATTTTTTTATTTTCTATAAAAATTATATACGATTTTTCGATTTTTAGTTTATAAGGAGTGTACCGAATGAAATTGTTCATCCAAAAGTTCGTAATAAAATATCCAGACAATAAATTTAATAAGGAAGCAAATCTTTTTTTAACTTTTTTTATTTAATGGACGTCTGGAATACTGGCGCACTTTTGCTTTTATGTTGGATATAATATTCTGCACAGTCTGTTCTGTTACTTTGTTACTGGGTCTGTTCCAATTTTTCTTAAAATCTTCCTTGCTATTGGCTGTTTTCTTTTCCTTCTTCAATTCTTTTTACCAATGCCCAATATCGTTCAATTGGACGAAGTTCAGGAGTGTTAGGGAGATTGACGTCTTTTGGTACAAAGTCAACGATGTTGTTTTGCAGGAATTTCGTTGTGTCTTTTGCGTAGTGAGAACTAGCTAAGTCTGGCCAAAAGAACATGGGACCATTATGTGATGCAATAAATGGCAAAAGTCGTCGTTTCTGCAAGCATTCTTTAATATTCATTTCTTTGTTCACTGTGCCTTTTGTGATAAATGTCTTACTACCCTAAACCACACTAACAAATTGCTTGCCAAACCAAATATTTTTCGCCCAATTTGTCAACCCTATTATGAGTCTCAGCTTCCGGAAGGATTTTGAATCGAAACTTTACGTAAAATTGTGGCCGAGCTAAAGTGGCAAAATCGGTATTTACGTAAGTTTCATCGTCCAAAACAAGACACGAATTTTTTTCACATAAAATGTTGTACATCTCTTTTGATCTTCGTATTGCTGTCTTTTTTTGTTTCTCATTCTGTTTCTTGAATGTTTTCATGTTATTGCGTTTTT
>JANSTU010036966.1:0-11355 GCA_027564075.1 Bolitophila hybrida
TCTTGAAGTATCTTGTATTTATATTTTGTTTATCGTTAATGGCACGAAGACGATGAAGCCCACGAGACAGGTCCTCCCGATGAGGCATTGCTGAAGCGTCGCTTTACCTTGGTCGCAGCCGAAGATCATGAAACAAGCGGAAATGCCGACCATCTGCTAGATGGTGAAGAATTGTTAGACGACGAAGAGTATGATGATGAGGGGGAGTACGACGACGATGAGGAAGAGCTTGAGTACTCTGAAGACGACGAGGAAGTCGATGAGATCGATGAGGTTATAGAGAATGTGCGTGCAACTACTTTTGAGGATATGCAGAGTATGTACGCTCCGAAAAAAGTTGTCGAAGACATTTTGAAACCAGTAAAGCCTTTGGTAGCACCACAACCATTAACTCCAACTACTCCAGCTGTTGCAAAAGTAGAGCCTGAGAAACGAGTAGAATTTAGCGATGTAGTAGAAACTAAATTAGTAAAAAATGCCAATACAGAGGAAGATGAAGAGGCAGCCGAAGATAGTGAGGGAGAGCTAGAATCGGCTAGCGTGGAATACGATGAAGACGACGAAGATCTGGATGACGAAGAATTGGAGCACGACGACGAGGATTTAGAAGAAGAGGAGGAAGAGGAGGACGGAGAAGAAGTGTCTGATGTAGATGATGAAGATCTCATGAAACGATTGGAATCAAAGTACGGAAAACTGCCGGAGTTGGCAAAAGGTAGCGACGAAGATGAACCAACCACCGAAGAGAGCGACGTCACATGGACAAGTAAATTAACTAGACCTAATTATAGAGTTTAGTTTATTATAAGGAGGAAATTACTGTAATTCAACAAATAGTTTTTTTTTATTTAATATATGTATTTAATTTATACTTTTTTATGATAATAAGATGTTTTCTCTGTAGAAATTAAGAGGACAGGAGCTCAGAGTGTAGTTGACATTGACGAAGAGCTACGACAGGCTAACGAATTGCTCGAAGAGGTAAATGTTGTCCATAAACCAATATTTTCTATCGTTTTTCCTAGTGGGCAGCACAATTAATCGTATATTTCATATATATGTTATGTTTGTAGTAGCTTTGCTATTAAAATCGTAACGAAAATAACAGACATTAGATTTATTTTAAGTATCAATAAACATGTTTTACAAAATTTAGAAAAGAGCCAAAAAACATATTTTAAAATGGAAATCAGTCTATGTAAACTGTTTAAAATAAATGGTGACATTGTTGACATTTTTGCCATTTATACTTTTCTGTACTAGCGCCATCTGCAAAAAACGAATAAAGTGCTGCCCACTGCGATTTTTTCTTCTCTATCGAATATCCATCGCTAAACTTTCCTCCTTGTCCTTTTCGACAATCAATTTTTACACAGGAATTCGAGTTTTAAGCCAAAAATCTCCTCCGTTCCCAAATTAGTTTTTCGCGTGTGTGCGTGCGTTTTCTCTTTTGTATAATAATTTTTTTGAGAGTTTACCAAAAAAACAACAACAACACAGGTTTTTCCTAACCACCATCCAGACATTATGTACATAAACAAAATATAATATAGATTCTTACAAATTAAGTGTGTGCAGCATTTTATTTAATCAAAAAACACAACTTATCTCGGAATGGACTAGTTTTTCTGACCACCCACATTATGAAAGACTGGTCGATGCGAAAATGTGTGTTTTCTTTAAATCATGCGCTAACCAACCAGCATTTTTTCATCATATTTATACTTTTTTTAAAAAATATATTATTTTGACTGTGTGTTTTGTTGTTTGTATAAAATCATACCTTTAGTATCATGTATGAACCTCTCCAAAATCCCCATTTCCCCAAACGTGTTTTTTTGTGCCCACTAATTTTTGTTATTGCACGTTTTGCTGTGTGTTACGCTTTACACTAACAAATTGACCCTAGAACCCTACCGGAGCCCTAAAACTGTTCGATGCACTGCTTGTGACGCGTCCCAACTCAACGGCTGTCTGGCATGGACGTGCTCTTGCCCTCGATACTCTGGCGGCATTAAAGAAAAGCAATCATCTGCTAACACGTGCCATTGACTCCTATCGCAAGGCCATTGAATTTGGTGAACATCTTGATAATGAGGTTTTTAAGCTGGTGGCCGATCGATGCATTGATCGTATGCGATTCATAGGTGGGTTTAGATTTGAATGTATGTGACTGGTTTTTTGTATTATAAAATCGTGGTTTGTTAAGGCCAGCACTTGCAAGCGGTCGAGGTGCACGAGGCATTGATTGAGCGGTACAACGATGATCCGTACTATAGGAATCAGCTGGCTGTGACGTATCTCATGATCAATAAGTAAGTTTGATACTGGAATCTATATGAGTTTATCTAACTTTGTTTAAATTAGGCTTGCCGAAGCAAAACTCGTCCTTCACGAAACTCTGTTACGCTGGCGTAATGACGGCTTTGCTACTGCACACTATGGATTTGTACTAAAGAATCTGGACCTAAACTATGACGCAGCTGCAGTTTTTCTACGTGAAGGCATTGATTCAGGCGCTGAGGGCACAAAAGATGGTCGCTTCTATTTTAGCCTGGGCGATGCGCTTGCTAGGCTCGGTCGTACAGCAGAAGCTGCGGAGGTTCATCGCGAGGGAGCCAAGGCAAAGGTATTCCTGTCCGAGTATCAACGTTCTTTGTACAATGTTGATCGTTTACAATCACGTCCAATCTGGAGCAAAGAGGACACAAACTACGAGCAAGAGTTTTCTGTTCTCGAACAGAACTGGGAACGTATTCGTGATGAAGGTATGAGTGTACTGAACAAACAGGGTTACTTTACCGATGAATCGGAGAATCTGCGTGACGTTGGTGACTGGCAACAGTTTGAATTGTTTGCACGCGGTAAGAAAATGGTAAAGAACTGTCAGCTGACACCGTTTACCTGCAAGCTTATCGATACTTTTCCGGCGGCACGCTTCTGTAATCGAGGACAGGTTAAGTTCAGCGTTATGCATCCGGGCACTCATGTGTGGCCACATTGTGGACCGACGAACTGTCGCATTCGAGCACACTTGGGTCTGAAGGTTCCGCCGAGAACTTATATTCGAGTGGCGACAAAGATGAGGTATGTTGGTGCAAATTAATGACACATTTGAATGATTGTAATTTCCTTTCGCACACAGATCCTGGAAAGAAGGAAAACTTCTAATATTTGACGACAGTTTCGAGCACGAGGTATGGCACAACGGAACCAGTGTTCGACTGGTCCTAATCGTAGACGTCTGGCATCCGGATCTAACCGATCACGAGCGCAGCACCTTAAATGCCATTTAGACTGTAGTCTGTACATATTGAACTTCCAATACAAGCGCAGATTATTCAGAATCTCCCAAAACCCTGATACCAAAAGCAATCATAGACACTATATTATTATCTGATAAGGCACTTGTAATTGTTTCTTTTTTAAGTGTTACTTTTTTATTTTTGTGTGTGTTTAAAACTTATAAAAAGGCCATATTTGTATTTTGTATAATAAGAGTATAAAGTTTATATATATTTACGATTGAAAATTTTGTAAAAGACACAATTCATGTAATTGATAAATTTTAATAAAATGTAATTAAAAATAGTAATAGGAAATTGAGGGTAGGTTTATTACGGATTTTGGCTTACAATTTAACATCCTGAGGACAATCAATAATTGACATAAATGCAAATGTAATTTTGTAACATTCTTAGGACAGCAAGACATCACTTACTTTTTTATGAAACCTAAAGACTTGTTATAAAAACTTCGTAAAATGAAGCCGTGTTTGTCAGATGATGATGTCCTAGGGACATTTTTATAAATAATGTGTTGTTGTTTTGTCAATATCAATGGAATCCATTCATTGGATAAGTGCATGTTCTAATATATTTTATGGATGTACCGGCTGATGCAGCAGTAATGGGAGCAAGGCTGTGGCAACATTAGGAGGTCTGTCGGATAACGAATATGAGGATAACTGTTTAAAAGATGGAAATAATAGTTGGACGGAGAGCTTTTGAATGGGCCGAGAATAAACCGTCGGAGCCGGTGGAAACGGATATGTTTCGTCCAACTATCCAGGAGCTTGGCGGCCCGGTATCGTCCATAACGATGACCATATCGTCGAGTCTAAGATTATTTTATGCCCGATACCATTTGTTGCGCTTTTGTAACGAGAGAACTTAATCATCTAACCAATAGATGTGCACAACGTTCTGCTGCTCCCCCAAGCGATGATATATTTAACCAATGAATGTTGTAAGAGGGCGCGACTAATTGAATTAATCTAATTGAAGTTAAGGACTCGAAATCCGTTGGGTCCTCAGTGAGATGCATGAGAGGGCGAGAATTCAAGCAACACTCAATCTGAGAACACTTTACAGTTGATTTCTGGATAAGATGCAGTTTCCCATAATTCTTCGTAAATGATGCTTGACGCCGGTGTATGTCGAAAAGCGCCTCGTAAGTGGCCAATTGGTGATCTGGGAATGTGTTTGGTAATTCTTCACGGACACGTATCAGTTCGTTGTTTGTTCCGCGGATATTGGTTCCGTTATCGCTCCATAACACACGAAAACCACTTTCTTGCATTTGACAGTATTCAGTCGCTTGTAATTTTTCTCAAATATCTTCTTCAGAGAATCTGGATCGCCAGTGTGTTTGCATTTTCGAACGGTCCTGCAAAGTCGACTCCGGTTATGGCGAATTGGATGGATCGATTAATTCTGACGGCATGTAGCGAACATATCAGTTTAATGGCAGATTCCTTCCGGAATCTCGATATGTTTTCAAACGGCGAATCTCAAATTAGGCACCCAAAAACGCTACCGAACTGATGCCACTGTCAGTCAGATTTCCGCAGTCTACGATGATGAGCTCCGTTCTCCGTAAATGATGCGTACGCTGGGAGAATTTATGGATGTTTTGCAATCTCAGGCAGATTGGACTTGTCCAGCCGACCACCAACTCTCATGAGGCCGTCCGCATCTATAAAAGGATTTAGTTTGGCTAATTGGAACACCTGCTTTTTTTAAGAACTCTTCCCTCGAACGTAAAATGTTCCAGTTGCGTTATGCGGATCCAGTACTTCAAGGCCGCCTCGCGCTCGAGTGGTGTCAGTATACAGGTATGTTCTCGTACAATGCGGGATGCTGATCGTACGTGCAAACCTTCGTTTCTTTGAATGATCTCTATCTGCTCTATCTGATACATGCCGTGAGATGCCAAGACAAGGAGTAATCTCTTTCAATTGAATGATAACATTGTAGCGACGTAGTTTCGTCTCTACTAAGTGTGTTCATACAACAATTCTCAGATCGCTTTTCTTCGAGCGTTCGATTCTCAGCTGAATTTGTATCTTTGACAGACCAGAAGAGACTATCCATGCTTAAATCGTCTTGAGTGATATTAAATGCATGAGGATCAGTTTCTTGAGCAACAAAATATCTATATCTTAGGCATACGACTCATGATCACGTTGTAACGTAACAGCTTGACAAAAAAATGGATGTAATCACGCGGGATCGCGGCCACAAAATGGTCCGATGCCGGATGTAACGGTGATGCGCCTCGTGGAGACCAAAAATATGGTGGGTCTTCTCCGTATACCTCTGTCCGCACACGGGCTTGTCCACCAGCGGGAATCCTTCTTACCCTTCTTACCCCACCGAGACGTGCTCTTTTCTCGAAAATCACTGAAGTGGCTCAATCTTACTTTTTTTCGGCGAGGCTCTCGATGTACTTCAGAATTTCTTTTTTTTTACAAAAACTGCTGACGTTTCTCTCTTCTCACTGACAGTTCTATACTGCGCCCTCTCTGTTCTAATATTAAATTATGGTGGCTTCACAATGACAAATCAATCAATCAATTCAAATAAATAATGAAAATAGAGAAACTATGGGTGAGTGATCAGGTGAATTAATAAATGTTTATCTCACACGCTACAAACTCTAATGGAACCAATGTCAAAATAGTAAGAAAATGAAAAATTACGTCCGGATTCATTTTCCCCTTTCGTATTTCTTTTTTTCAAATTGCAATCAGTAGTTTTTGGATTAATGGATTGTTTTCCATTTTGATTGGACTGATATTAGCTTTGAAAAATCGATTCACGTTCTGTTGTAGAAACGCGCTCATTACACTTAAGTCTGAATGATTCAGCACAATCCTGAAGGTTTTTTTTGCGATACTAACTTTTCTCTTGTCCGTTTTGATATTAATGTTTTCGAATTGAAGATTTCCATTTTTTAGTTCGTCTTTCGCTTTTTCGAACAGCAATCTTCAATCTCTGGATCTTCAATATGTGTGGCGGTGTTTTCGTTCATTTCGGTGCACTTTTCTTTTGCACTAAAAAGGCGAATCGAAAACTATTATTATGATTATTATAAATTAATTAAAATATAGAATAAACGTACTTTAAAAAGCATTATAAACTTTTAATTTAATTAATTGCTGTTGCATAGTCGAAGACTGAAATGCAATTTATTAAAACATATTATTATTGACATTTAATATATAAACTAAACGATGCCCTACTGATGTAACAAAAGCGTTCAGTTAGAGCAATGCAAAGCAGTTTTTATTACAGTTGAAAACTGGTTCAACCGACTGAAAATATCTCGTTTACCGTTAAATCTATAACAGTTCATAGTTCTATATGAAATTGAAATTGTTAGTTAGAACCTTGAAATTCTAAGCTCCCGATAAAGTAACAAAATAGTGGTTTTAGTCATTCACTTTACTTTTTTAATTCATTATGGTGGAGTGGTCGTATAAGTACATGAAATTGACAAAAGGCTAGTGCATAAATGGTAAAAATACAAATTAATTTCGTTTTAATTTTATTTACGACTTGCGACTGCGGGTTTAAAAAAAAATGTTAACACCGCATATAACTGATGATTTACTAAATTTGTCGTATCACTAGCAAGATGATAAAAGGGCGATCAAAGTCGTTACGAAAGCATCTGCTTTTGTCTGCTTATTAAAAGCTACGTGATATAGATTATTCGCAAAAGGCAGGAATTATCAATCTTCTAAATTTTGGCATGATTCTTCAAATGCTAAAATTTGAAACAAAAAGCGAATACAACAAAGTATAAAATTTTAATAAAATTATATTATTATTATTTTTTTAATTTAGCGTTCCTGCAATATTGCTCTATCTTAAGTTTAATTCGATAAACAAAAAATATATTTTCGATATTTTTTTGAGAACATGCACAGAACTTTGCGACACTCTGAAAAGTATCCGCAACGACTGAAAGCTATTGTCGAACAGCTTCCGCTTATGGCATGACGCCCTACCATTCGAAAACAGATCGCTTTAAAAGTCAGTCTGTTGTCCAACAAAACCGCTTGCACAGACCTTTCTCCACTTCTTCGGGATTCACTATTTTTTTCTCTTAAAGCGCTTCCACTACAATTCCGCCTCATCCAAATCATCGATATATAATCGAGATCCATCTCTCTTAAAGTAAAACGCAGCACTATACCTCCACAACACCAATGATCGCACACAAATCTAAAAAAATCAAAACCAAACAACGAATGAAAAATAAACCAAGAGGAGCCATAGGTTACTATTCCTTGGAACTCTATCAAAAAATGACCTTTTTTATCTCTCTGAATGGCTGCCCGATTGTATTTATCTTTTTTAATTACCTTTCCTCCCACCCTACCTCTAAAAATGACTTTTTTTAATAACTTTGATTCCCTCTCACCCCTAAGGGTTTCATTAGCAGCGAATATATTTTGGGGTCAAAAAACGAAAACTTTTTCCAGTAGATTCGCCCTCGGCATTTATGTAAGGAAAGAGTGTCCAAATTAAAAAATGCATTCTGATTCTAAAAATGTAAAGTGTGAGTTAAACGCGTTTATATGTTTCAAAGATTTTTACATCACAGACGATTTGTTTTAATATACTTATACTGAATCACTACAAAATTCGAAGGGCTTTCAGCTATAGATGTCTGACATTTATGCATGTCTACAGCATCTTTTTGCTCTTGTCTACGTCGAATTAAGCTCGACTATCAAATAGTTGGCTTCATTATTATTATGTCCGATAAAATCAACCCTATTTTTGATTTTGTTAATTTTGTATCTCTGGACAAATTTAAAACACAGAAAAATTGGTGTACACTCGCAATTGAATTTCCAAATTTAATTTGTATTTCAAAAAAAGCGTAGAAGGCAGTTCACCCAATATGGCTTCATTAATATTATGATGTGTGTTATAATATCGCAATTATATATAATTATTACATTTTGTACAATTATTACAAAATATTTATACGCATTCTGTGTAAAATATTATAATTGAACGGTTTCAATGGTTTCAATTGTATATTAATGAAAAAATAATATCATCAAAAATATCCAATTATACTTTGTTATTATTGGTTTATTATATATAATAAGTATACTGTGCAGTTTATTTAAATTTATTGTACGGGTATCATTATTCACCGTAATTACCTCCATTATTCAAGTTGACTAGGATTTATTTTCTTAGAATAAATTTATTTTACGAACATGTATATCACCAACAAACGAGATATTTTATTCCTTGGAATTTTTCAAAAACGATAACTAGAGTTTTGCTTCTGAGAAATGCAAATATTGTAATTTGTTAATATCATATGAAACTTAAACTGAATCTATCGTATGTACTCGCTGTAAATGCAATAAGATTAAATGGTGCATTTCTTAGAATATTTATTACTAATTTTTATTTGAATCATATATATATGAAATTCTTAATTATATGTTATACGCCTAAATCCAAATTAAACTCCAGTTAAACGCGCTATTCTATAACAATTTGCTTGTCTGTAATTTCTAATTAATTTATTAAGTACCATGACTTATATATATTATATATATATTTATATGGTTATTATATAGTATTATTCTTAAGAGATGATCTAATCGAAGCTTCATTACATTTATGTATAATGTACATACGAGTATATATTTATATAAGATGCTAGACTAATCATAAATCGATAAAACATACCGCATTATATGATTATGTTTTATAATCTAAAATGGAATCGAGTTTTTTTTAGGATAATATATATATAATAAAATAATACTAAATATTAACAATTAAAAAGTATTCATTAGAAACACATAAAAATAATAGGATTTATTTCCTGCTGGTACATACCGATGAATATTTTTTCGACAACATTTTACAAATGAAATACATTCAAATAAACATTTGTATAAGATTGGCTTAACTGTGCTTACAGAAAATTTACTTATTTGTGTTTCTTTAGACGCTATTTCCATTACAATGTATTCTTTGCAATGTGTACGAATGTACAGGTAAATGAGTATATCATATTCAAAGAATATTAGTATTTTTTTTGTTGTATTATTTAAAATAAACAAACAAATGGAAATACAAAAAATTTATATAAGTTTCATGAAATGAGTCTGAATGTATTTAATTGAATAATGGCCATCTTATTTGTTTATTTACTACGCATATTTTGACATATATGTACATGTAGAATACAGCTTTTAATTATTAAAAGTAAAAAAATGTCTAAATAAATCTATTTAGTTTTACTTTGCAAGGAAAACCAGTTTTATCATTGAAAATGATTTTGTCGGGGGTGCCATTTCTTCAGTAAAGTTCGGTAAAAATTTGGCAAAATTCGTGTAATTTAATAATTAAAAAATGTTTGTTTTTTTTTAAATTAATAAACTGAAGAATAAATAAATAAATAAACAGCATTTTCAATCACAAATTTTGCCAAATGCTTTTTTGATAAAAATGTTTCATCGGTGTGAATTGATTAACAATTTTGAAATTTGAATTGGATAGGAATTCTGTGGTTGAGGAATTGGATAACGCAGGAGCTACATCCTTTTTCTATCACAGACATTTTATGTATTATTTAAATTTAATTATTCAACAGGTTAAAATATACAGCGTTGCAAATAAGAGTAAAGGCTTAACATCTACATTATAATTTTTTTTGCAAGCATACTTTAAGATCTAAAAAAAGAATAGTACTATATTCTCAATAAATAATCCATTTAGCAGTTTAAAACCATTTTCCTCCAGGACCCAATTTTATAATTTTGGACCTTACTATAAAATATTGAATTTCGTATAGTTCATCTCATTGGATCCTGTAATCCCTTGTGGGACATAGGGCCTTTGTGCGATGTCGCACACCGGATTTATTGACCATTACGGGTTCACACGACTGGTCAGGTCATGTTAATGTGCTGTTTGTTCTAACACTAACAACACATCCCCGATGGTTAGTAGTCTTAATTTGCCCTGACGCGACTAACAACTTTGCAGGCAAATGCGCATATTTTTGAGATATCTCTATGCACCGAGATCTATCTTGCTATTTATATTTGGAATCGTGAATCATCAACGGTGGGTGTGAAAACACTTCGGTCTGCCCTCCGGGATTGAACCGGCAACCTCCCATAAGCCAAGCCAACGCGTTAACCCACTCGGCTATGGCTATGGTTGTTGAAGTTGAACTAGAGTGCACAATCTGGCTTCGCTTTATCCAGGCAATGCCTTGATAGGAAGCGAACATGGTTTGCAATAAGCCAAGTCATTGCCGTCAATATACTTTGATTAATACAGCCATCCAGAGATTTGGGCATAAGTTTCCCATTCTTTTAAATAACGTCTTTTCTTTTTTTTTAAAAAACATATTTTTAAATACTCGATTATTTTTAGGAATGAAATGGCACATGTTACATGTTGGCAGTCTCCTTGTGGCCGTTGTTCGTTTTCAAGATGTGCTGCATTTTGAATATGATTAGGTACAGGATAAGGTGTACTATTAGTTGAATCCACCTGATCTATATTCCGCTCTAATTTTATTACGTATATATTTTATTATGTATTTGATTATGTGAATTAATTAATTAATTATTATTGTATTCTTTTAACAAATTTGTCCATTTTAATATATTCAACAAATATCAACAAAACAATCAATAATAATATAAAAAAAATCACAATGATTTATAATAAAATGAAGAACGGCAAACGAATAATGAAATGCAAATGATAATCAGTGATGCCGCACGCACACAATAACAATAATTTCTAAATATTTTTTTTATTTAATAGTTGAAGTTTATAAAAAAAACAGTTCAATAAAAAGTTAAATAAATAAATAATTTAAATAGAGAAAGATGTGATTGCTCTTCATTTTCAGTAATGTTGTCATCATTTTTTTCATGTTCGAGCTTACGTTACAAAACAGTGTTGCGGAGCTGGGAAGATTTAATAGTTTATTGCGCCAGTTTCGTTCACGAAACACCTCCCAGCAATTCTCGGTTTGCCTGGCTTCGACACAGCGGACGGCAAG
>JANSTU010036977.1:0-11355 GCA_027564075.1 Bolitophila hybrida
TTTTGAATTTTTACTAGAAAAAATCTTGTTTTTGAATTTTTACTAGAAAAAATCTTGTTTTTGAATTTTTACTAGAAAAAATCTTGTTTTTGAATTTTTACTAGAATAAATCTTGTTTTTGGATTTTTACTAGAAAAAATCTTGTTTTTGGATTTTTTAATTGATTTTTTTTTTTATTTTTTTGTAAAAGTAGTGTCACTTTTCTTAAAATCTTACACAAGCTCGGTAACACTGTTTCAGAACATATAATCTTGTAATACTCACTCATATCAGTGCTTGTGTACATAACTCTTTCTTTGTAAAGGCTTCTAAAATATGGAACAGTCTACCACCTGAAATCAATTCCATAAGCAATTTAGTCAATTAAAACTAAAATGTAAGCTGTTATATGGTATACATTCTGTGAGAGATTTAGATGTATAAACTGAAAAAATTAATGAATGTTGTGTGAATGATTAAAAACTATACATAGAGTATAGACAATAAGATAATAAATAATAAGATATATGAATTAGTTGAATTTATAACCTGCTGTTTGTATACCCAGTATAATTTGTATAGAGCTATACCGCTCTTTTGATCTTTAATAAATGAAATGAATAAAACAAATGACATTATTTAAAAAAAAATCCAATGGAAAACAACACCAAGCGCATCAAACTTCACACCAATCAACTGACACTGCTAAACGAAATCACAATTAAATGGAATGTACAATCTACCAAATTTGTGCGTTGCATACGCATATATAAACAATAATAAACAATAAACATTAAACAATATTGTAATCAATAAAACACAGTCGAAATGCAGAACACTTCTCCGAGTGCTTCTGGTCGACGCTGCAGCAGTCTCACAACAATTATTAAGCCTGCATTGCAAACGGTTCTCTGTAGACTGTGCTACTATGAAACCGACGATGCCCTGGACATATTTAGTGAGAAGGGACTGCAGTTAGACTACATTGGTAAGATAAACAAATTTCTGTATCTAAAGGTGATGCAGGAAAATGACCAACCGCATTCGATATGTTGGATGTGCTCTGAACATCTGGACCGTTTTGATAAGTTCTGCAAGAAGGTAGGTTTTGACTTGCAAGAAAATGCAATGCTGGCGTTGTGTGTTAATGATTCTGCTTTTAGATTAATGAAATCCAAGAGACAATGCTGAAGGATCAGTACGATGTGATGGTTCTACATCCAATATTTCAAGGTGATATTGAGCAACTTAGCCCCGATGATATGAACACAAAAAATGTTGAGATGTTGTCAACTTTTTCGGGAAGCGAGGAAGCACTTGACAAAGAAAAAGTAGATAAGTATGCTTATAATCATGATCAGCCATTTGTAAATGAGTTCGAAGAGGAGGTGAAAAAAGATGAGGCCTGTTCTCGAAATGAACAAATGTTACTCGAAGTTGAAGTTGTTGCAGATGAAGTAGAATTAGAGAAACAGGTGGTAAAAGTTAACACAGAAGTGAGTCCAAAGGAATTAGAAATACCAATTCGACAGACGCGATCGAGAAGTGAGGCAAATGCGAAAAAAATCGCTACCGTCAGAAAGTCTACAAGTCCTGTGAAATCGCTACATTCGGATGTGGATGAAATTGAGCGAATTGATGTTGAAGAAGAAGAAGAAGAAAACATCCATGCGGTTAACGATGATGATGACGATGAAAAAGTTGAGTACGAATTGATGGAAATCAAAGATGATGATGATGAACCCAGTACACCTGAACCGCCGGCGGTACATAGCAAGGAAACTCTTGGGGTGGTACAATCAAGTCCATCTAGTGCTAAACGAAAACGAGGTCGACCAAAGGGTGCAAAAAATAAGAATGACGATTCTGATGAAAAATCCGTTACAACAGTTAATAATCGACGCAAAATAAAAACGAAATCAGTTCAGAAAACAAATGAGACATTAATAGCCGATGATCAGGAGCCCGGTGAAGGTGATAGCGACGACGAATTTCCGGCTCGAGATTCGGACAATGAAGACTGGCCGGCTCAGACAACATTAAACGAATTTCCCAAGGAAATTATTTCGAACGGATTGCTACTGGTGAAGGGCAAGAAATTAATGTCCATGATATCCAAGTAAGTCGGATGAATTTCGTAAATCAATAGTTGTTAATATGGTTTTTTTTTTATAGATTCTACAAACTTGAGTGTGATAAATGTGAGAATAATAGGCCACGATTCAAGTGAGTAATATAATACAATAATTCAAAATACGTTTATGTTATCTTTCTTTTAGACATCTTAAAGAACATCTGGCACACTACACAGACGTACATAAAGAAGAGGGTTACGTGCAATGCTGCCAAACGAAGTTCAGTAGATATCCTGCCATAATTATGCACATGGCTCGACATCTTCAACCGGATGCATTCAAGTGACTACATGATACAAATTTAATGTAAACACTATTTAATACTATTTTATTTTGCAGATGCGAAGAGTGCGGTTACATGGTGACGCGTCCGCGATTTCTGGAAAGTCATAGACAAACTCATCTACCCGAAGATCAAAAGCCGTTTGGCTGCGATCATTGCAAACGACGCTTTTGCTGGAAAGGAGCATTGCAAATACACATGATCTCGCATCAGCCGGCCGACAAGCGAAAACTCTATGTGTGTCATGTATGTGGAAAAGTGTAAGTAATTTACAGGGACTTTCGACGAGTTGAGTTCATTTTGGTTAGATCAAAAATAGTTTCCTCCGAACCACTTGTCTCGTATGCAGAATACTTGTTGAGCTGTTCCCGGGCAAGCTGTTCAATTATTTGTTGTCGAGCACTGATAGAAAGAGATTGCATTCTATCGGTGGAATTTGCAGCAGCGGTTAGTTCTAGACGTAATTTTGCGTTTTCTGAGAGTAATTGTCCAGTGCGTTTTAGTGACCTAAAATAGCTCTCCGAGTCACCTTTTGCTCCGGTGGCGGTTGCAAGAGTTCGAATGAGTTCGGCTTGCTCACGAATCGATTCACTAAATTCTTGACAAAGATTCTCGTATACAGATCGCTTTTGTTCCGAACGTTGTCTAGTCGCTTGCATTCGCAGGTACATTAGACTGAGATTAACCGTTGTTTGTGTGGTGCTCAACAAATTTTTACGTAGCTCCTCGTTTACACTTCTGAACTCTGCCTAGATTGAACATAGAATCAGTTTTTATCATTGAAATATCTAAACTAATACTTTCGTGGTCTCTAGTGAATGTCGAATTTCTGATATCTCATGTTGCATGCGATCGGTTGTCCGGCGAAAAGTTTCTCGATCTTGTTGCATACGATTTGATAGTCGTGCATTAATTCGCTGGCAATTGTACAGGCTTGCATTTAGTTTCTGCTTGTCCAGAGCCAGGCTTCGAACAGAAATCTAAATAATAGAAAATCTATCAAAATTTGTAGAATTTATTGTTTGCAAATTCAAGACCTTTAATTTATCGGATGTAGCCTCGGACCGTTGTATTGTTTTGATTGCTTTACATAGGTCTGCCTTTAGTGCTCCTATTTCCGAGGATAGTGCCGCTGACGTACTATTTTCCGAATCGCTCGTTAATGTCGTTTTGCTGCGTTTGCTCATTTGTAGTGCATGGCTCGTGATAATCATATTGAGTATGTATTGTCATTATTTGGCGCAAATTGTCATGGATACAGCGATATTTTGATGTCCCAATATTTATTCCATAAATGGTATTTTTTTTACTTTCGTCTACTTTCGCACTTTTTTTCGTTTTGCTATTAAACGATATTCGATCTAATAAAAATATCAAATAATTTAG
The DNA here is from genome assembly GCA_027564075.1 of Bolitophila hybrida. NCBI lineage: Eukaryota > Metazoa > Arthropoda > Insecta > Diptera > Mycetophilidae > Bolitophila > Bolitophila hybrida. Next base: position 3,784 of record JANSTU010036977.1, read on the forward strand.
ATACGACACTCCCGGTGGTTTGTCTACACATAAGAAACTGATACATGGCGAGAAGAAAGTCGAGTCAAACGTATGTCACGTGTGTGCTAAGAAGTTTGCCACTAGGACAGGACTAAATGAGCATATGGCCACCATACACCAGCCACGCGAACGTGATCAGGTTCAGTGTGAAATCTGTCAAAAATGGTAGTATATCGAACACACTTGAAAGGTCTCTCTTGACTCTGTATACTCCTTTATTTAACACACAGGTTAATGAATCAACGTTGCCTAAAATCTCACATGATTCTGCACAGTGACAAAGTCTACAATTGTCATGTCTGTGAGTACACGACAAAGAAACAGGTTCTTCTGAAACGTCATCTTCTAACTCAGGTAAATTGAATTTTAACAAAAATATCAAATAAATTTAAGCGTACTTTATGTATTTCTTAGCACTCGGACGAGAAACCATTTGGGTGTGAAGTGTGTGGCAATCGTTTTAAGCTCAAGCGAGCCCTGACCGTACATCTGGCCCAGCACATAAGCTCAAAGTCCTTTAAATGCACATTCTGTGACCGATGCTTCAACAGTTCAACAAATTTCTATACACATCGCAAGAATTTGCATCCGGTGCAATTGCAGCAAATGAAAGATACCCAACAGGAGGCACAGCGACAGAAACGCATCCGTGCTGGCGTCGAAGAGGGTAAACTACTCAAGCGAAAGGCAGCCGCCGCTAATGCTTCATCCGCGGTGGATATGAATGTAGAACTCGAGTCCGACTATGAATTTAATCATGTTAAACAAGAAACATCGCTTGACATTCAAATAGAGGCCAGTCAGTCGAGCAACGCTGCTGCCACAAATTGTTTAATAGATCAGAATACACAGATTTTAACACGTCTGCCAACTGGCGAATACCAGACGCTGGATGGTACTTTAGTTGGCCAGCACGTTATTGTCAGTGTGATTAGTAATGATGGCCAACTTTCGTAAAGTTATATTAATTAGGGCCGATTTCATCAACGCGGATCAACATTGGAACTGAGTTTTAAATCCGTTAAATGGCAGTTCACGTATAAAAACATATTTTATTGCATTTACTGTCTTCCCCACTCGACATGCCAGTAACTAATAATGATAAACCATAATAACCTAATATAGACTGGAGATTATATTACTCATATCGTCAGCGGGTATAGCGTCAGGATTTATATCACAACATGAAAAGTACCCAAAAACAAATACTGTAAACAGAACAAAATTCGACCCATACGCTATGCCCGCTCACGCTAGGTAACGTTCCAAATGGTGGCGTGGCACGGGACAACACATTTGACCATTTCAAAGTGACTTTTTTTAATGTTCGTTTCACGTTTCTAATTTTCAATTCCATTTTTTGTACGGTTTGTTGAGTTTTTGTCAAGTAAATATATTATTTCGTGACAACATCGGACATAGCGTCACCATTTATATTACAACAACAAAAGTACACAAAAGCAAATACTTTGACTGTAAACAGGCCAAAATTTGACCATGACGCTATGTCCCTATTTTCGTTACTAAATCCCTTTCACAACAACAATGACATGAAATAATCGAATTATGTTATGTTTTGTATATTATTGTAATTCAGTGACGGCAGTGAATTCTTCTAATTTGGTGAATTCTTGTCAGAGTGACAATACAGTTATTTATATAAATGTTTGTTAGTGTATGTGCAAATTGCATAGAGCATGAACAATTAACATGACATTTGTCACGCATACATACTTAACACCATCTGTATTGAACGATAGTTTTGCATTTATATTTTGAAATGAACAAAATTCACACAGATGTACAGATTGTTTACTCTAGGTAACTCTCTGAACGTAGCTCTAGCTTTTCCGTATGTAATTCTTTACATGAATGCAAAATTCACATAACATTTCAAAACGAGAATTTATGGGTAGCGGTTCGAATTTGAACCAAGTTTGTGGAATCGGCCATAAGTATCTTAGTTTAGTTTGATTTTAATTCTTGACGTTGTTACATTTTAATTAAATTATTTAGTTGAGAGTAGTTTTTATAATAAGAATGTATTTACATTTTATTTGAAAAAAATTAAATTATTTAAATTTAAAAAAATAACTGTACACAATAGTCATTTTATCTAATTCCATTTAAAGTGTATATTTTGCCCAAAATAAATGGTTCTACAAACAGAGATCATCTGCAACCATATTTTGAGGGAAAAAATATGAGTAAATTAGATAATCTTATTATTTATTTTTACTTTTTTAGAGAGCTGGAAAATTATAATGATATATGTAAGTAATAAATATTTTTAAATACCACCTGAAATTGTAATAATATTTGTAAAGTAACAAGTTAACAAGTGCGTGCGAATAGCGTGTCCACGGATACAAGGCTCTTCGTGCTTGCATACTTCAAAATTGATGCCCTATGTCCCGAATAGGGATCGAAGGAATTTATATATATACTCCTAAAAGCACGTGCTAGTATTGTATTATGACTGTTTAAAAAAATAAAAAGCTGGATAACCCTTTTCAAATGCGGAAATGGAATGCTACACATCTCATAAGTGTGTTTATCCTCGACTATATTGTATTGTTATTTTACCGTTAGAATAATATTTCAGCTGTATCAGTTAATAAAGATTTATCTGTTGGCAAGTCAGCTTCTTATAGTCTAAACAGCCAAATACAAATTGCACGCATAAATACATAAATATCACTGTCAACGTCAAATTTTACATAAAAACCACGCCCTCGACTGACGTGGATGTCACAAATAAAAGATTTCCGTATTCGAGGAAAAAAAAAATGTACACCTTTTAAACTAGTAAAGAGGTCGATCATTAAAAATGCGAATGTTGACTTTTGTGTTTAGTTATAATTTTTTTCTTATATTTTTATTATTCTGTTTTTTATTTCACGAAGTTCGCGGATTTTAAACCAAACTTTACCAAGGAAATGGGACTTTTCGTTACACAGTTTTCATTAGTACCCCGACAATATAATTTTCATTGAAAAAAATCTTCTCTTTGTTGATTTTGTTTAGAGTATATGTTCATTGGTTACTGCCGTTGGTGCAAGTAAAAGAAACACATTAAAACAAGTATTCAATACTTTTAATAAATCGCAATCAACTGTCTAACGGCATGTGGGAGTATTAATATTTACAATTCGAATTAAATACATATCATATGAAATGTTTATTTGAAATCAGTTATCTTTACTTAAACATTGCAATCCATCTACTCGACATAATTCGATTTCAGAATTACCACTTGTTGATACACACACATCTCAAATCTCAAACACACGCGTTACTGTTTGTTTGTTTGCCCGTTTTTTACTTATTAAAACAGAAAAACAAAAAAATATTATTACATAAAAGAATGTAAGATTGAAATATAAATAATACTTACACTTCATTCCAAACCAAACAACTGAAATTTATAAAACAAAATGTGACTGGTAATATGGTCGGCATAAGCGACTAAACCATTTCGCATACTTCACTGTCGTGAAGTCTAGCTTAAGGAAGAAGAAGAAGAATTCTAGATTTACATTGGTGTCACCAATTATTTACCGTGTTTTTCAATAGTGTTTGTAGTTCATCGGTAATATTTACAAAAAAAAATAATTCTAAACGATAACAACTTTTGTCATAATCACTGGTCGTGCATGCACATCCAGACAGCTCGTGTGTTACGTGTTAATGTTATGAGATAAGCAATTTCAATTTATTGCTGTTTGTGTCGTTACAAAATTGTTGTTGAAAAACTATGTCGTCGGACCGCAATCAAAGTGACACGTCGTCGTCGCGTATTAAAAATCCGCTATTAAGTGCTGCTGTTACCGGCCTAACATTTGAAGATTTCACCCATAGTGCTGTTTTGTTGCCCGCAGCGGCACCTTTGCCCCCAGTTGAACAATCGAAGCCACCACCGCACAGTCTGGGTAAGTTTTTTTTATTGTACTTGTTTTTGTGTAGTTTAGTGACTACATAACCTCGTAGCGATGACATTAGCGGGATTTGTGTAATATGTAAACATTAATTCGTGACAGTTGATACCAGTGGCGGCGCATTGTATTTGTACAAATATTAATTTATTTTTGGAATTTTTTAAATTTACACAATAATTATTATTTTTATATTTTAATAATATATATGCGATAATTCTAAATAAAAATATAATAAAAATATTTTTGTTTGTAATTCTAATGGTGAAACAATTAAAATTTTATCAGTAATATTATAACTACGACGATCGTTCGCGTTGACTGGGTCGGCCGCGATACACAGGTAAATCTCGAGATTCCTTGCGACGACGACAGCACCATACGATCAACAGCACCAATATCAAAATTATTATTAAAATTAGCACAACACCTAAAGTTATAGCTGCTATCGTGGCCTCGTTTAGTATGATATCGGTCACGTCAACGGTAGCCGCTCTTTGATTGCCTGCCAGATCGAAGCTGGTCACTGTTACGCGTGTTGTACAGCACGATGCAGTGTAGGTAGCTTTGACCTCATTAGTGGTGCCAGCAGTAAAAGCGGTCCTAATTGCGATACCTTTTGGATTTGACTGAATACGTAAAATACCGGTTTCCGAATCCTGTGTGGAAACTTCGAGTGACCAAACGGAACTGGCACACTGACCAGCACCTGTTCGACCCTCACATCGACTGCCGAATGCCCAATAAAGGTTTGGTGCTCGGGTATCCTTTAACAAAAAGATTTGTTTAATTAAGAAACATGAAAAATATGTATTTCATTGGCTTACCATCATTGTCTGTGTTGATGAAACTGTCAAAGTTGCGGCTTGCGAAGCTAGTCCTAACCCTTGAGACGTAAACGTTATCTTGTCATTAGTGCCAATCTCAATGTTCGGCGGAATATAAGCAGTCACCACAACAGTGATCACCTGGCCGGCAGCTAGCCATATGCTAAATGTATTTTGAGGTTAGGATCAATTCCGATTTTGAATAGTTATCAAATACTAACGATTGTGGGTTAAGTGATCGTAGGAATCGTTGTTCATCAACAACCTGGAAATTGTGAAATGTATTATCCTCACGTAAATTCGTGACTTCATAGTAGATTTGCACAGTTGTTCCAGGCGCTGCCAACAATTGCGACTGAATGCCTAGGTCAATTCTGGTAACAGCTTGCAGTGTATTACGACCCATGATTTCAGTGACTATAAATAACATAACAGTATAAAATAATAAAATATCATAAAAGAATGTCTAATTTTCGTGTACCATTCGTGCCATCTGGACCAGTCTCGACATCATCTTCTGGTCGACTTTCTTCACCTGGAAATTGTATGCTGCCCAAATACTGTATGTCCATATTATCGAATACTTCGACATCTGTGTTTGCAGACACCAAACGTTCACTAGGATATTGTAAAGAATTTTAAATATATTATATAGTAACCTGAATCATCTTAACTTACCTTCTGGGAAGTCTGTTGTTTTGCCAGCTTGAATTGTCGTTATTTACGTTGTCTAAAATAGAGTTGTTTTTGTGGTGTTATTGTTCATTTGACATTTGAAAATTTTGGATACTCTTATGAAGCAAACAGATTAAACACTTAAATTATTATTCTAGTGGTAAAGAAATAAAAAAACATGTTAGTAAGCTCTAACTAACGGAACTACAGTCGCTGTAAATAACTGTCAGACAAAGCAAAATATTTGCATGTAGCGCCATCTTACAACAACTATGCTTAAAAAGGATACATTAATGTCCTACCTTTTCTGGAAGTTAAAAACAAAAAAAAATATTTTGGATGCTTATATTTAGTAATTTAGTGCCACATTTCAATCCAAAAATAGGACATATATACATTCAAATCAGGACACTCTGTATGTATCTCTAAAATATACAAACAAAGCGTGCATATCACTCATATACATCATCAGTGTCATGCCGTCACCAGTCCAAAGTTCCTTTCTTGGTTCCTCATCGCATAATTACTTTTTTTTAATATAAATATGATATAATAGTAATCTTGAGTTTCGACGAGGTTCTATCACCGAAACGAGTGTTCATCGTTTAAATGCCGGTCGCGAGCTGAGCGTTTCTTAAATTTTGTAAAACATTCGCACATTTAATTCAGTTTTAATAACGAGGTCCGATTGATAACATCGACATACACGTATACATAAACAAATCGAAAGTGCTATTATCAGTGTTTATTGCTTTTAATACGCCGGGCTAACTGTGATATAGTGCGACATTTATAATATTCCATGTGAACCGCTTTTGAGACCTCTATACGGACACGTGCATTATCTATATAAAGATCAATAGAGTAAGCAGCCTTTGTCAACATTATACCACTACAGGTTTGTTTATTTGTTATATATGTCTTTTATACATTATATATATTTCGAGTGTACATATTACAAATATGTTATGAAAATGTTCATCCAAATCGTAATGGATTATCTTTGACCTAACTAACCCAAGTATACAATGATATAACTATAATATAATATATTCTACACATAAACAAGCTCTAGCATCTTAATGATAAAGTTTTTGAGGATTATATATTATACATATATATTGGTTTTTAAATTAAATGTAAATACGTCAGCAATTCACGCATAAATTATGATTTCGATTTTCGAATTGATTTATTGGCGAAATGTTGATTGTGTATACTTTATTGGTATTTTACAAAGGACATATTATCGAACATTCTGTGGTATTTTGTTAGGATTATACCAGAACTTAAGATGAATGAATGAGATGAATCATCAGTTTATCGATGCGAAAAAGTGCGCCACAACTGATTTTCCCACCGCCGCCTTTCGTGACATTTTTTTTTATTATATCAGCTGGAAGAGCTTTATATCTAGACTAAGGAGTATAGTTAAAAAGAGAACACCCGCAATGGTGGGTGGCATCAACCACATCCATCAACCGAAGGTTTAATAAGATAAAAGCTCATCCAAGGCCAGAAGCAGGAAATATGTAAAAGAAAGTCACGACGGTAGCGTTGTACGGAGGTCCAACTCGAAATAATCCAAAATCCAATAAGAGGAGCAACCCCGATGACCTTTTATCTCAACCTAACATAGTTGCGCCGTAGCCGAGTGAGTTAACTTTTTGGCTGGCGGATTGGAGGTTTACGGTGCGATTTTCACAAGACCAGTGAAGTGTTCCTCTTGATATTAATAGCCTATTTCTGTAATATATATTATTGATTTGGAATAACGGGACATTGATGCCATCAATTTACATATACGCATGCATCCTGTGCATTATTTTGAAAAAAAATAAATCAAGCTAGATTTCTGTGCAGAATTATTAGTCTTATATGTCTATCCATTTTATCTGAAGCGTAGTTTGCGTCATAAAACCATGTAGTTTTTCGTTAGATTTTCGTCGATACATATAACAGGTCGGCTGAAAAGTTCGTATCGTTTCTATGAGAGGGCGCCACTAGTACAAAATTCATTTTGTTTTCATATAGTATCAACCTTCAAAGGATGCGTGTATAAATTTCACAGCTGTCGGACTATTAGTTTGTGATATATTGCATTTTTAGTGAAG
>JANSTU010036988.1:0-11355 GCA_027564075.1 Bolitophila hybrida
TGTTTTTTGTATTGTTTTTTTTTTTTTTACTTATTTGTATTCTTTTTTTATGTATTATTTATTTTTTTTAAATTTGTCTTTAATTTGTAGTGTTTTTTTTTTATTATTTTATTTAATTGTTCTCTTTTATTATTTATTTTTAAATAATTTATATAATTATTGTTTTAATTTGTAATGTGATGACAATGTGATATTGAAAAAATGTATGTGACAAAGCGAAATAAGATCAGTTAGGGAAAATGTCCCTGTTGACGTCACATTAAAAAACAAAAAAAAACCATAGCCAAAGCGGAGTGGGTTAACGCTTATTGGAGGTCGCCGATTCGATCCCGACTCCGCAGACCGAATTGTAACACTGTTTTGTAACACTTTAAATAAGTAATAAAAAATATGAATAAAACTTACCGGAATAGACTGACGGGACAGATTTTGTTTTGTCTGGATCCGGAAGACGCTTTTTCTGGCAGCTATAGTCCAACGTGTGGTGTTTACGAGTGCGATTTCTGAAAAAACATACAGTTAGTCACTTTAATATTCGGACACATAAAATACACAAAAATATTAAAAATGTACTTTTTAAACAATGTTTAAAACATAATTACATGTTTCTTTGAATTACAATTCTGAGATGATAATTTAGGTTTTAAAAAAAGTTTTAAAAAAAAATAATTGTAGATCAACAATCAAAACACTCCACTTTAATATTTGGACAAAATAATCAAGTTGCACATAATATGGCCAAAAAGGTAAGCTTGTTATCAATTTTAAATGTCAGTAAATTATATTAGCACAATTTTCACATTTTTAATTTACAATGAGCTATAAAAATAAAAATCCCACCTTCCAGCAAAGGCAATTAGTAGTTTTCAATTATTATGAAAAAGGTAAATCATACCGAGAAATTCCTTCTTTGCTTAACATGAAAAAAAGTACAGTTGGTGATATTGTTTTAAGATATAAGAACGAAGTTAGGATTGATTCAATACCTCAAAAAGGTAGCCCAAAATTTCTTAAAAAAAAAAAAAGTAAACGAGAAAATGTTCTAACATTTTAATTAATAATTTTGTAAGATCAAGGTGCAGTTTATGGTTAAGAAGAAATGGGTTATTGGGATTTAAATATTTCATTTAAAGTGGATTTGATAGTAAAATAATAAAGATAATTTATTTGATTTTAGTTCTAAAACATGCACATATCGCTCGTCACTCTCGTTTATTAAAATGAGATAAGTCGTAAGTGCACACATAATTAAAACTAAGCTTGAGGTGTTTAATGGAAAAATCGTCCACGTAGAAACTGTCCGAAGAGCTATTCGAGAATGTGGATACAATGGAAAATGCCGTTTGTTAATAACATAAATAAGAAAAAAAGAATAAACTTTGCAAAACTGCACCAAACCAAAAATGATTTCTTTTGGGACGGTGTAATTTTTTCGGACGAAAGCAAATTTAACACAAATTTTAGGCCGACAGTGAAACATGGTTATTAAATTAACTTTACCCGCCCTTGAATCATAAAACTATTAATTTAAAAAACCTTAGATAGAGAGTTTAATTATTAAAGTCGAAAAATACATAATATGTGGAACGCAGGTCATAATATTGACCATTGTTAGTCCGTGATCTTCATCCAAAACTGTGCTATAAACGAAGGCTTTGATGCTCTTGAGACTGGATGATGAAATCGAGTGTAGTTACTGGTGTACCTAGGTGCACAGTTCTGTTCCTCTGGAGCATTGGGCACTGACAGAGAAAGTGTTGCAGTGTTTTGTTGTCCATGTTACAACCTCTGCATACTGGCGAATGTATAGCTCGGATTTTGTGGAGGTCGTTCCTAAAACAATGACCTATTAGTATATTTACCATTTTTTTAAGCTTACGCTTAACTGTAAGAACGGGAGATTCCCAAAGCAGGTTCCGGTTCAATTAAAGATTTCGGACCCTTTTGGTGCCAGTTCATCGGCAATTTCGTTTCCCAGAAAACCTGAATGGCCTGGGATCCAGAATAGCTCTACTGAATTTTGTAAGGCTAGAAGATCAAGTGTGTGGACTGGCATTCTTTTACCAGACCAGATCTTGTTAAATGTGTGGTTTTACTGCCAGAAAAGAAACGTAAAGTTTTGTTTGTTATTTGTTCTTCAAATGTAGTGACCATAGATTTTCGAAATCTGTTTTCAACTGCTGCCAACAGAAAATATTTTTAAATTTGCACGTATCTATTTCCAAAAAAAAAATGGAACAATACAGACAGCAGAAGATAGTGAAGAATAACTGCTGCCAATTCCGTTATTCGTTTTGAAAAACAAGCATCTGCAGAAGCTGTAATTAATGGTGTATATTATTTTCTTGGACGTATCCACGTATCCAATTTTTATTTAATTACTACTAAATTTTCTAAATTACCAAAACATTCGAATGAGAACTAATAATTGTAAAGTCTTTCAGAAATGAGATTTTTCTTTTCATATGATTCTTTCTATTATAAATTAAAAAAATCTTGATATTGTGATTGTATTTTGAATCACAAGTCTTTAAATTATTAAAATGTTGGTATTATTGATTCTCGATTCTACGATTTAATTTCTTCATATACCTCTTAATTTTTGGTGGTTAGTAGTTTGAAAGTTATCGTTGTATGAATGACGCTGCTTTTGAAATTTCATAACAAATGGAAAAATTTCGCATTTTGACAAAACATTGCTTTGTTATCGGTAAACACGAGAAGAAAACATTGAAACGGCTTCAAAAACATCACAGCACATCTGCTCCGTCGAAAACTACAATTTACATCTTGTTTGCTGAGTTTAAAATACGTTGTACGAGCACCAGTGATGCACCACGTTTGGAAAGAGTTTTTGCGTCGATTCGTAGGAGGAGTTCGAGTTGCTATTGTTGCCTATTTTAAGAGCCTCGATGTCGACTACTATAAAACAAGTATCGAAATGTTGGTGGATCGTTGGAAGTCTCCATAGAAGGGAAAAAGTTTGTGTTTTCATCATTTTTCTCGGTACTTTTTGATGAACCATGTAGTAGACTAAGTACTGATATTTCCAAATCCAAACTGTAAACTTCATATCAAACTGTATTCTAAATATTAATTTGTTTAACTAAAATTATATACATTTATGTATAATTTAAGTATTAAAATTCTATCGAGGTTAACAGAATTCTTAACATAAACTATAATTCACTCATATGAAATGTTTGTATAAATAATAATAATTACATTTCATAAATTATCAGTAAATGTATATATACAAATGCAAAAACATATAGCAATTTTTGATACAATTTTATTTCCAGGATTTTATTTATTTATAAATATTAATACTCAATTTATAATTAGTATCCATTGAATAATATATTTTCATGGCGCTCGCAGTTTGTAAATTAAGCTCAATTAATCTTTGTTTGCTCACTCAAATAGATTTTGTTAATATAGTATTTACATATATAATGTGTTTTAAAACCATTGATTTAAAAAATATTATCGAATAAATATTAAATAAATTAATCAAATGCACCGTAACACTTTAGCAGCCCGTAGCGTATTCATCAAATGAACAGAAAATCAATATTAACTTCAGGCAAAATCATCTCCAACTGGTTTTGGCCTGATTCTATGTAGCCAGTACTCGTACTAACACTAATACACACTATGTATAAATTATTCAGTAAAAACCTATCCATGTATAATTATATACAAGTATTTCCATGTATGAATATGCCATATTACTGCATATGGAATACTATCCGCTGAGTAATAACACAATAGCACAGCAAAAGCATCGTCTGTATTTATTTCATACACATCCCGCCCTCGTCTGCGAAATATAAATATAAGCACTTGGTATGAGTCCATTTTTTTACTGAATATTATACAATGTGCAATTGTACATACAACTTATACATATAAAGTTTTCGAGATGATATAAGTGAAATACTGTAAAACACAAAACTTTATGATCAACTTATCCAAATATAACTTTCGAAAATGTGATTAGTTTTTTTATATATATTGAATATTTAATATACACCATTTAAATATAAACTAAACTATATTTTAAAATATATAACTAAACAAATATCTGCATATTGTAATTATTACTATTTTGCAATATTTAAAAGATAATGGCCAAATTAAAACTGGCTGTTATTTAGCACTTACCTCTTATTAAAACACCACCCAAACCATGGAAAAATTTTATTCAGTACCACTTACTGATACTCCTGCCAAATGTTGAAAAAATCAACGATATGTTGTTGGCCTTTCGCAGAGTGAATGTGTCCGAGATTAGAGTTATAAGAAATATAATTATAATTGACCAAAGCACAATCATGTGACAACTTCGACAATGATCATTAGCAAACGGAAAAAGTTTTTCAACCCTTTCGTAATTGTGGTCGAAAATTTGAGGAAGCTATGAGGTTTTCCGGATAGATCAACTCCGATTTAAAGCAAATGTCCCAACTTTTGAAAAATAAAAGTTGTCTTCCACGCAACACGCACAAGACTTATAGAAGGAAACATATAATAGCAAATGCTTTAATTGTTTTTCAGTATACTTCTGTGAAATTTGTTCAGCCTTACGAGCCTTTTAAATTTAAATCTTATATTATATAATAAATTATATATTTCGGCCAACCGCCAAAAAAGTTGACCAATTAGGAGGCTGCCGGTCGCTGCTACTAAATAACCTTAGTCAGCTAGCCGAAGAATTAAAAAAATGGCCGGCTTGATTCGGCGTCATGTATAAATTAACAGGAAGTTTTAAAATAAAAAAAAATATTACGGTTTTATTCAATAATAAGTATAATGGTAATAAGATTGGAATCATTTATACATTAACTTCAACAAAACAACGTAAAGAGATATTTTAAATTGGGAAAAAATGTAATACAACTTTGGTGCCTTCCCGGAAAAAAAGGGTGAATCACTTTTTTCTGATAATCCCATGGTGATCAACTTAAAAATAGAAGTTTTTTAGAAACTAATGTCAATTATGCCTATTTTCTGACATTTTTTTAAATTATTAACAGTATCGAATAAGTAAGAAAAACATAAAATTTAATTCTCCACAACTTTAAATATATGTATATGTTTTTCATCAAAACCGAAAAACAATGAAAATAATAGCTAAACACAAACCATGTCTCTAAATCTGAGATAACGACCAACGCCTGGATGTGATTTGTAATTTGTTTATACTTTTAGCATCTCTGAGGATTGGGGTGATAAAATAGCTTGGTTTTCTTGTCTATATATTTTTTATGAAGAATGAAGAATTGACGGAGATATTATTTTTAAAAGTTTCTGCCCCGGAGAACCGTGCGGACTCGCAGGTATACTCGGAAGGTTTTTTAACCGAAATTTCTTTGAGCATAAACGTGCGGGAACACTTGAACATGGGCCTGGAATCGAAAACTCTATGCAAGTATAAAAAATGGAAAATTCTCATCTTATACACTTATAAATGTATGTAAAACTTTTAACGCGTTTTTCTCGAAATTTTGTTTTTAAATATGCAACCGATCGATTTCTACTTTCGCTTAATATGTCAATAAATTAAATCTTTTTGGATTTTTGCTTTCAGATAAACCTACGACAAGTTACGTAAACGCAAAACGGTAGCCATCGGCTGAATTTGAAATATTTTAAAACATTTGTTTCTGAATGTTGAGAGTATTATGTCAAAGTTTGAAGTAAACGGAGACTACGAAGATATAGCGTTTCAAGCAACCGATGCTCAAATTACAGTTTACAAGCATACTTTCTGCTTAGCAGTTGTGTACTGTATATTATGGACTGACCATTCGACGCAACCATGATTGTGTACTACTGCTCGACAGACGAGTAATCACAGGACTCTTAATGGGAATGGCAAAAAGCGGCAGCTGCAACTGACGAACAACGAATAACCAGAGCGGACGATCAAGCAGCACATACAAACAAATATGGTAAAATCAAACGTAGGCAAGAACAAAAAGATGCATTGGATATCCATATTGACAGTGTTTCTCTATATGGAGGTGGCATTGCTGATTCCGTGTAAGTATACAAATTATACCCTTTTATTTATGCTTAATTTTGGATGTTTGAGTAAAAAAACAATTATTCAATTTTCTCGAAAACGTATTTTTTGAAGTTCTGTGAACCCCTTTTTTAAATTTATAACCACGACATATTTATTGAATTTTTTTATTGATATTTTTACTAAATATATGTACTTCAGTTGGTATTTTATAACGTGTTTTAAAACATTACCCCATTGGTGGTGTTCAAATGAGTTATTGTTTGCCAAAACGCGTAGGTGTTCAGTTTGCGGCGCTCGTACGCTAAAACAATAGTAACAAAGCGGCAAAGATACGAAATGGAAAAAAAGATCACGACGAAATCTATCGGAAAACTTTCCAGGTTAAACTACAAAATGTCGACTAATATTCGTAGAGACTTAAGTTAAAAAAATCCTAATTTTCGTTAACAATAGTTGTTAGTAGCAATAAATAGTGCAGTGTCAAAAGATTGTTTAAAAACAAATATTACCAAATATTACATGATTATTGTGGCTTACGCGATGAATCTGAATCATGCGAGTCGTTTTCTCCAGAAATTACGGTCGCACTTAAGTATAACATAACATAAGTGTATAATTTTAATATAATACATGCATATGAAACCCATATTTAAATAAATTACTAGAGCATTTTTAGTATTTATAATTGATTACCATAATGAATACCAATATACCATATAGTTATTAGTATTACATACTAACAGATAAATTACAGTAGTAATTTATAAAAGCTTATATCACGTATAAAAGCCTTTATAGTAATGGTCTATTATGCGTTTAGCAATGCCCGTTTTCAAAATAGTCAAATGTGCTGGCCAAAAGGCTTTGACGTTTTTGTATAAAAGCTAATTAAAACCAGCCATTTGTTACATCATAATTACATCCAACCTGCGGCGCAAATCCGGCACATTACCAGGAATGCTCTCTCATACACACACATACACATATGTTAAAATTGGAGCTGTTTTTAATTCATTTAAAACTGTGCATATGCCGCGTCGTTTGGTGTTTGTAATAATGCGCTTGTACCTATATAATGTTGTATAGGCGCACGCGAGTACATGCACCCTTAATTTATATACATCCCATATTATATATGCATACAATGTTGGCAAGCAAATGCACATTTGAGCTAACACAGAGAGACACACATACACATATAGTATACAAAGCATAGCATATCTAGAGCGCGGATTAAATTGTAATTAAGGCTAGTCAAAAGCTTAGAGCTATATGCATATATAAGTTTACATGTATATATTCGGCCCAGGTAACTAAATCTATTTAAATCTTATTTAATCCCGAAAATTGCCACGTTTTATTGCAACGGATTACGTCTATATACGACTTCTTTAAACATATTCAAAATTTAATAATGTTGGTAGTTTTGTGAGCATGCTTCCGAAATTTCTACTCACGAGCATGGAATATGTTTGGTTAAAATATGAATATAAACATATATGTATATAAAATATAAGCTTTATATGAATCCAGCTAAAATCATTCCAGTTATTTGCACCGAAATATTATCACCGCCATGAGCTTATAGCATCTGTGGAAAATGGCCATTCGCTAACTGTATATATGTGTATATGTGGTTTTGTATGTGTATGTTTTTCTATGTTCATAGTGAAATGTTATTTTTGGACGCCTAACTATAATTGGTTTCTCTGTGGCTAAGCAATAACTATGAAATCGTTGGCATTGTTCTGGCATTATTCTGGCATATTGAATAAAATTGCACACACAACAATTAATCTCTAATGCTCGGGAAATAATTAACAGCACACAATAATAATATTCTTAGAGAAATGTGTATAAATTGGATCTGCTTCAAATATTCATTTTATAACATATAGGAATATAAAATATAAACAAATATTTCGAATTTCTAGGGCACAAAAGAAGCTTTGTCAGCATTTTATATAATTCTCTTAAACACTTTCTTTCAAAATAACATCTGCCTGCCACGTCTACCTCGAAAAGTCAAAATGGCTTGAATATCCAAATATATACACCGACACACTTATACACAATCATAGCTTTAAAGTTTAGAGCATATGCGAAATTTCCCATGCTTTTCAACACTCTCGTGTGAACTAACACCCTAGCCATCTGTTCAGGCAAACACACACACACATCAGCTACATCTTCAAAATACTCGTATATAGTGCTACTTTAGTGCATACATAAATACATGCTCATATTTATACAAAGAAGAAGAGCAGCTACAGCAAGCTCAAACTTATTCAAATATCTTCTTGATATATTAAATATTATTACACATGCGAGAAATGCATAGACCCCACCATATAGTATTATATAAATGGACCCCAATGTGGCTGGCTGCATGTGTGCCGCCTGTCTGTGTATGTGTTTGAGTACACATACAAACACATAAGCGGGATTGAGAACAACTTTGATACCAGATGGTGTGAGGAATTGACGAAGCATAATATTGATTGACCAAGCAAAGCTGAATTACAAATAGGCAAACAAGATGGCAAAATGAAAGGCAGGCGATCCAGCAAAAATGGCAAATGTCTGTGAGCACTCTGTGTTTATGTGTGTGTGTGTGTTATAGAGTATGGAGTATGGGTGAAGCTGTGGCACGAATGTTTTCTTTATTCCCTCTGGTTCAATGTATTTTCACGGATCGTTCTTTGTAGCATATCTATATTTATAATTGTATACAAGCAGTAGAATTTTTGTTGAATTAGGCCTAAAGTGTACTTCAGACCCGTTGGGGGAACCGACATCCAATATAAATTCAATAAAATGTTGATATTTAGGTTCGGAGAGGGAGGGCTAAAGGGTGGATGGCTTGATTGGTTCCAAGTCACATAATTCTAGTGTACTTTCACAAGTTAGTTTTATGTATCCCTTCTTTTTATTATTATTATTTATATATTATCATTTTTTGACACATACAGATTTTTATACTTGGCCTTCTCCGAAAATCTTTTTCTAAAGCTTTAAAGCTATATAGGAAAAGGGAAAGCCACACAACAACATAACTATTAAAATTATACTATATTAGGGTTTTATTGAAATATATATAATAATAATAATAAAAATAAATAAATAATAAATACTAAATCATACATTTATACCAATTACTAGGCTTATAATTTTATTTTATCTTTTAAGTATATTTTTTTGCAATATATTTACTTTTTACGTTACGTTAGCTGAAAGCTCTGTAATTTCCTCTGGGCACAGTAAAAACAATTCAGATTAAAACTAAGCTAATTATGGTAGGTGTCAAATATAGAACTTGTGGAAAATCGAAAATTAATATTTCTTTTTCCAACGTCTTATAACGTTAAGAAACACCTCCAAAACAATTAAGACGAATTTAATTTAATGGACAAATCCCTTGTATTGATTATTATAATGTATTTATATAGATGATTCCAAAAAAATAATCATTTTTTTATAAAAATATATGCTTATTAGAAAAAAAACTTTAGCCTATAATACATATTTTATTATATGTATGGTAATTCATCAAATTTATAACATAAATATTTACAGGATGCAAACGGTGCCAATATGGATCCATTTTCGTATAATGTTTTTCAAATAGCGGGTATTTTTTTCTAATATTGAATTTTAGAAAAACGGTGTGAATAACCACGTGTCAAACCTTTAACTTTAAATGTCCTTTCCCTTTTTGTGTTTCAAATGTGCCAATCCGGCGTGCGTTTATCCGCCATATTTATTTTGAGGACTCGACTTTGGCGGCCTGTGAAAATTGGACGAAGTAATAAAATTAATTATATTCTCGAGAAATTTTTGTTATAATAATTGAAAAACTGAGAATAACGTTTACGAAAAAATCTGGATTTTCATATCTTTAACATAAATTTTGACTTGCTGCTTATTCTTATCATTTATCATTTGAATACATATGGAAAATGACTTAACGATCCACATAATCATCTCATAGAATCCTTTAATACCTTATTAGACATAGGGCCAGTGGGCGCTGCCGCATACTGGATTAATCGACCATTATGAATTCACACGACTGGTCATGTTAATGTGCTGTTTTGTGATGTGCTATTATTTTTGGAGAAACTGAGCTTTAACACTCACAACACAAACCCGATGTTTAGAAGTCAAAACCACCGTAACGGCCAAAAAGAAAGAATTTTCTCGACAATGTGATTATTGACAATGACTTCGAAATGCTCAATAATTAACAAATCACTTTATTTTTATAATAATTTTGTAGTATTTTAATTAATTGGTTATTTACAGAAAGTATTATGAGTATAAGCAATTCAGTGGTATTTCTCCAGTACTAACATATAGTGTGTTTAAGGGTGTGACAGAATTATATTATTAGATCCTGTAATCCATTGTGGGACATAGGAATAAGATGCCGCACACCGGATTCATTGACTATTAAGGATTCACATTATATACAGGCTGTATATGTTAAGGCATTAATGTCAGAAATAGGCTATTTATATCAAGAGATTACATGTGCTACATTCGAAAAACTCTTTGGTCTGCCTCCAATAAGCCAGACAACGCGTTACCCATTTGGCTATGGCTATGGTTCAAGAACAGAATTGCTAACATAGTTCAGGAGATACTTGAATCCGACATGCCAAGGTTAAGCTTAATTCACAAGATATGGTGTTACCAATTTTGACACCATTTGATTTTTATGTATATTCCTTGCATTGTATATTGTACAAAATAAAAATGTAAAGGTGATTCAGAAATAAATTAATTTTCTTAACATATATCTAAAGTTTTGTAAAAATGTAAATAAAAATGAGTTTTGTCGGTGAACCGGTTGTCTTTAAAAGCTCCAAAAAAGTGTTTTGCAAAAATATTTCTACGCTCTCTGGCTAATTGTGACAATAGTTGCACCTTTGATGATTATGTACGTATACATTTTTAGATAAATTTTCAACCAGTAGCAAATCGACAAAAAAATCATATTAGGAAATACACCGTAAAAATTTAATGATCATTTATTTAATTTTTAATAACTATATAATAATTTGAATATATTAATAATATTAAGTGCTAGTTACAACCTATTCTAAGTTAATGCAATTATATTTTAATTTAATAATTTACACATAAATACTATTTTTTTAGAATAAAGAATAGAATACAGCACAGTATTATTACTATTAAACCATACGATATAAACTTTACACAAAGAGAAGTATTTGTAAGTTGAACTATATATCCTATAAGAAAATTTTAATAATATAATTTGTTTACAGAATTTAAAGCAGTAATAAAAAAAATAT
>JANSTU010036999.1:0-11354 GCA_027564075.1 Bolitophila hybrida
GCTACTGTGCTCTAACACTCACAACACATCCCCGATGGTTAGGAGTCTTAATTTGCCCTGACGCGACTCTAACAACTATTTATATTTGGAATCGTGAATCATCAACGTCATCATACACTTATTGTTCTATACAGGGTGCGGCGACCTCCCATAAGCCAGGCCAACGCGTTAACCCACTCGGCTATGGCTATGGTTTTATGTTTTAAGATGAATAAAGCACGCCGTGTATAACAAATACAGGGAACGAGGTAACAGCAACCGCGAAGTAAAAAAGTTAGGTTAACTATGATTTATGATTTGTTTTAATTTCATTTCATATAATCGAACTTTAATTTTGGTATTTGTTTTTTTTTTAAATGTCAGATTATTTTTTGTGGTTATATACATAGATTGTGTCCGTTAACTATACCTATATTTTTAAAGTTATGTGTATATTTATAGGTTTTACACGTCGCTCTTATAACCCTTTCTGTATACATATAACCTTAAAAAATATAGGTGATGAAATTAACAAAAACTGCATTTATTTTAAAATAACTAGAAAATAAAACACATGCATGGTCCATAACCTTACTTTTTATACTTCACAGTTTTGACGTGAACCCTCGCATTAATATTTCTCGGAATCTTTAGAGTTTATTATAATCAATTTTTCCACGTACTAGATCGTTGTAAACTGAACAAAACCGCGGAATTTAAAAAGTAAGGTTAAGTTTCATAATTAGTTTTATTTTCGGAGAGCAATTCAGATGAACGAACTTTTATTAATGATAGTTGTTTAAAATGTCAGAATACTTTTTGTTGTAATATACATGCAGTTTAACACATAGCAGAAATGGTCGTTTTGCTTACAGTGTTAATTGTTTACATGGAAAATTGTCACTGCCCCTGTTATTTTTAAGGTTATGTATATACTTTCAGCTTAATTACTCTTCCCTCCAAAAAGTGTTAGTAAGGCTGAAATATAAAAGATTTACACAAAGTCATTAAATTAATATTTTTACAATTTCTAATGAGTGCGTTTAATAATTTCTCAAATAAATCATACATTTAAATGAAACTATAAAAACTTTGGAATTGATTTATAATATACGTTAACGTATAATTATAAAAAGGTATATTGCACATAACAATTAGTTTGGTTATCATGTTTATAAAATGTAACTTAAGTATGCAGTTTGTTGCGGTTGTTGTCTAGTTTAGCATTTTTTAAATTAATACATAACCTAAAAGACGCTATTTTTATTATATTATTGTTTTTTAATACCTATATAAATACAAACAAGGTTATTCAAATTTATTACAGTTAAAAAAATAAAAAAAATTGTCGCGGAATTTGTAATATAAAATGGATTGCAAAATAGGCTACACCAGTGGCTGCGTACTATAAAACAAGAACAAAAAATCACAGTTAAATTTTACATAACCTGAAATAATATTATGTAAGTTTGGAAAAAAATCTTACAGAGAAGTTTTGACAGTTTAAATATGTTTTTTCGGTTGAGAAAACTTACAGAATTGCTACTTTTTTTTAACGATTTTAGACATTTTATGATGCGTCTAAAACTACTAGATTAATATAATGTCAATCATGATCGCACTGATAATCTCTTTTAACTGACTATGTGATAAGTGTAATTTGTATTTACATTCTTAAATTGTATCAGCGTCTTTGGATTGTTTTTTGGAGTTTCATAACCTCAAGATGCTTGTAAGTGTTGAAATAAACAATTCATGGTAACTAAGACGTACAAACATAGGCAGTGACATTTAATACTAAATATACAATTTGAGAATTAAATTACAACATATTGTTATTTTCAATGTATAGTAAAAGTATAAAAATCATTGAAATTTGCTAAAAATCATTTACACAACCATGCATTATTGCATTATGAAAGACCCAGCTAGATGCCTTGATTTATAAAAACATAGGGCTTATATTATATTGTACTGCATGCACACACATTTTAAAACATATTTTTCGAATGAAAAGCTTTATAATAACATCCGTAAATTTTATAAAATTGATATTTTTAGGCATTTTAGACATTTTAGCAATTTTAGAACGTGGTTTTCATATTCGATTTTCGTGTACAAAATTTCTAGCAGAATGAATTGGTTTGCAATTTCAATAATCTCAATATATAAACACGAAGCCATTGAACACACTTACTTATTGTGTACATTACATTTTCAAATCGGCTGTTCTCTTCCAAACAAGTGTGTTACCTACTGTGAAACATTTTCTGTGAACACTTTAAATTAATTCGTTTGTTTCGGTTTGTTCATTCGGTGATTCTAACTTAAATTCTATTTTAAATTAAAATTATTTTTTCTTCAGTATCTCATATTAATATAATTAATCTACGTCGAATTTGCATTGCAATCGTATTAAGAGATTATTAAATTATTCAAATCATATAGTTTTAAAATTATTAAATTGACACATCACTCATCGGTGTTACCATTGCAAATTGTGCGGCTGCGTTTGTCGTACACTCACAGAGAGTACAAAACTGACAGAGCGAAAGAGAACAAGTGAAACTAAACTGTTCTCGTGTAAGCATTTGACCCACGTAGTACCCGATTTTATTTCGTGAGGACGGTCGCCATCTTGCTAACTCTAATCAAAGACTTTTCGGCTCTGTAATTCATTGTCTGGTAGAAAACCAGAAATCCACATACAAATAACCATCTAAATGGCATTAAAAAGAATTAATAAGGTACGTGTATTGAGTTAAGTGTGTGTTTGTGGGCCCTAAGCGCATTCGAACTGTATTAATTGTGTCCAGACAGTATGAAACGCCGTCCGCCCAAGACTTTGATGAAAAAATTTAGTCATCGCTCGCTCACAAAAGGCAAACTCTCGGTGTATGTGTGAAATGCGCTGCCGAGGAATTTTTTTCGTTCTGGATATTTCGACCAAAAAAAAAACTTTGTGCTATAATTGTTCCGAGTCTTGGGTGCTGCATAGTTTCCAGGATAGCAATATGTGAAAAGTTTTTGTGAAAATGGCGATGAAGCCGACGAAAATTGTCATTGAACGCATAACGGCAGTTTTTTTTTTTAAGCTATGGAAACTATATGGATATAAAAAGTTGTCTTGAAATGCCGGAAGCTTGATTTTTACAGAAATCTAGAAGAAACTGTGTAATTGACATGATAGAATGCTGCCCGGACCGGTGACAAGAAGTTTTCTGTGGCTTTTGTTATGATTCAAGCGAAGCCAGTGTCGTCGTTATCGATTTTCAACGCTTATTAAAAATGGAAGTCATTCATTTGTGGTGATAGCTCCATGAGACCATATATGGCTAAAAGTGTATTTTTCCGAATTCTTACAATTCCTGTGGTCTTCATCTCACATGATCGTTTTAATAACTTTTGCAATTGAATAATTTACGATAAATTGCATTATTAATTTTTCTTTATTTTTCAGGAACTTCAAGACCTCGGTCGAGATCCACCAGCACAATGCTCAGCAGGTCCAGTTGGAGATGATCGTAAGTGATGGTTCAACATATTATCGTTTACTGGCGAATTTGCCCCTAATTGCAATTCTTCGAAAAAAAAACGTCTCGTTGCCGAAGGGCTTCGCAGAAGACGAACAAGGTCTTTGTACCAAGCCAACTTACTGCTTTGTACATAGTACGACTGTAAACAAGTCCGATCATGTTCGTGTGTGTATGTGTGTGCATTTAAATGTGTTTGTGTGTAAGAGTATAGTCTGCAATTTGCGTAATTCTCATAACACGTCATAATCTCATGTGTATGTGCTATTGAAGCCGTGTCATTTGCTGAAACGTCATAAAAACCAATGCATCATAATATCATATCAACTGCAGAGGTCTTTGTTTCCAACAGTGTTCATACTCTACATATATAAATATTATATACCTGCCTGCTGTTGTCTGGTACACCGGCGGCAGTGGTGGGTTGTATGCGTCATTTTGTATTTGACCAACGGTACCCAACCGTACGATCAATTTTTAGTTAAAATTGAAAATATTTCGTTTAATTCATGTGTTAATCGTTTGATTAATGCTGTAATTCAAAGTACTTGGCACGGCATTGGTTTTACTCTATGTGTAATGTGTGTGTTGTCTATGTGACCATGAAAACACAGCTTTCTTAAATTATGTGTGTTTTGAGCAAAGATTGAATTTATGCTCACGCGAAGCCGAAACTGATAAATTTAAAAATCTGTTTGATATTATGCAGTGCTGTATTATTTAGTAGATAACCGTTTCACCTATTTTTTAAAACAAAGATAAAACGTAAACTTTTTTTTAAAACATTTATATATTAACTAATCTGGTTTAACTCGATTATTTGTTTTATTTTTTTCATATATTTAAAAATTACTAAATGACGTTTTGGGTATTTTTTGAATTACTTTTTTTTAAAAATGAAGGTTCAAAATTTAATAAAACGGCTATTTTTTTTAAAAAAAAATTATGGGATTCTACTTTTGTTCTTTAATTAAAATAAGTTTTAAACATACTTAAAGCTTCTTCCACTTGAATCTTCAAATTTTATAAATTCTATATATTTTTAATGATTTCCTAATTGATCTCTAAAAAACAAAAAAAAATCGTAGAAACAAATGCCTGATAATCTAAATCCTTAAATTTATCATCCAAATCGGTACGGGATTTTTCGCGTTTCACCAAATTATTCACTTAGATTGTATTTAAAATAAAATAAAACATCTAAAAAATCGCCTGAGTTTTGGTGATAATAATTGAAGCATTTTTAAGATCAAAAATTATCTTTCTGATTTCACTTTTAAATATTTTTTTATTTGAGCTTTCTAATCAAGATTTGAAAAATAAAGGTCTTTTATTATTTTTGGTTGATATTTTTTATAATATTCTCCTATTTTATAAAAATTTAACACAATATTTCAATTTTTTGAAAATATTAATTTAGATTAAATTGTGTGTGAAAAAGCTTTTTGTTTCGTTGCCATTCTCAGATATTTACACATTAGCAACAGTTCTTTTATAATTGCTAAATAAACGATTTAAAAAATAAATCTTAATTTATTAGGATAATGAATTAAAAAGATGGGCTTGATCTCAAATAATGCACCATATATTTTTTTCATTAAGAATAATTTTTATTTTTTTTCTATATTTTCTAGTTTTTATTTATTTTTATTTTTTTCTATATTTTCTAGTTATGCGATTTTTGCTTTAAAAAAAAAGTTTCAATTTGTGCAGATCGCACGAAAATTGTACAATTTATTCAAAAGATATATATAGATTGAGCAAATTAAATTTAGTGACATTAAAAAAGGCTCAAACCCCTATTTGGATTTTAATCGCCTGTAATTGAAACTATGCCCCAAATACATAGTAAAAATCTATATGAAACAAGCTCTTTTTGGTGTAAACTTGTGTAATAATTTTTTTGATTTATTGTGATGTGAGCTTTTCCAATATAAACTAAACTAATTTATAGATTAATTATTTTTCACATAAAAAATATCTTTTTCCTAAAAATAACAAGAAAGAAGAACAAATAATTTAAGTAAGGAACTTGACTTTTTTGGGCACTCACTTGAATTCGTTCGAAGCCATTTATAATACATTTTTTTCTGTTATATTATTTAAAAGAAAAAAATTATTTAAATGAAATAACTACACAATTTGTCACATTAATAGTTGTATTTATTAATATAAATAATGTTATTTTCTCTTGAAGTTAGAGCCGTTTAAAGCTTGTTGAGCTGCATTCTTCTTGTGCAGCTTACGGTAGGAATTGTTGAATAAAATGTCAAGGGAC
Organism: Bolitophila hybrida; assembly: GCA_027564075.1. Classification (NCBI taxonomy): domain Eukaryota; kingdom Metazoa; phylum Arthropoda; class Insecta; order Diptera; family Mycetophilidae; genus Bolitophila; species Bolitophila hybrida. The sequence goes on from JANSTU010036999.1 coordinate 5,791, forward strand.
AGTAATGGTTTAAATCCTTGGAAAAAAAATCTAGCTTCCCAACCGCTCATTCTGTATTAAAAAGCTTGATTTCTCTTCTTTTTTGTAAATTTATTATACATACTTAAATTTTGTTTTATCTTTAATATGATATCAAAAGCCATAAACACTACGAAAAGCTTGTCTGAAATGTTCAATGAACTATACCCTCCTCTCTCTTTCCTAGATTTTTTTTTCTCGATAAATACAATTGCCATATTTGTTTTATAACCAGACCCAAAACATAAAGTAAAAAAGAGTGAAACCACCTATAAAAAATATTTTTAAAATGACTTATGAATGAATTGAAATATAGCATATTTAATACTAGCCCTTTCCAATTATCTTTTAAAGTAACTTACGCATTTAAGTCTGATTCTACCAACGCGGTTTAACATTTAACCGATTTTAAACTAAATTAAATGACAGCCTAAATGTGAACCGCGTTGGTGGAATCGGTCATAAAAGATTTAAAAATAGACATAATGAATAAGAATATAAGTTCGACTAGTATTTAAATATCATAATAATTTGTAAAAGGTTATTATTTGATATTGCTTAAAAATAAGAAGTTTAAATAATCTGTTTCAATGTTTTGCATCAATATTTATGTCATTTTCAATTTTTGATATAACATGTTAATCTTCAAAATTATTGATTTATTTAAAAAATATTTTTGTCACCAAATACTACTTCACTGTGAAAATAGTACCCAAATTTAGTACAATTCAAAGGTCAACTAAAAACGCAACCGCATATTAACTTGGAAGAGTCAGCTTTACTGCATTTTCTATGCTGTTTTATGTAAATTTAAAATGCCACATTCAATTGCTCACAAGAAAATCAATACACCCAAACAGATAATATATATATATAAATACAAATAAGCAAATAATAACACAATCGACCTTAAAATACTTTCTGCTAGATTTCTATATACATATTATATACGTTCTAAACACGTGTCAAGTTTGAACCTATACTCACACGCTTACACAAACTCATGTTGAAAATTCGTTTTAACACTGTATCTTTTACACTGCTGCCAATTCAACAAGACCAATTATTATACTTCGTTTTACAAGCGGCAGTTTGGCCGTGCTGGCTAAAGCGTACGTTTTTTCTCTACGAATGTATTTGTGTGCTGAGGTTCTAATCCTCATCTAGGTAGAAAACTTTTATTTCAGATTTCGCATTTCTCGCCAACGATTGGTACCATTTAATGTACACTCCGTTGAACAATAAAACAAATCCAATGCAAGAATAATCGCTAGTCCTTTGAGAAGTTTAGGAACGAATATTGTTCACTAATCGTGTTAGATACAGCGACAAAATAAATATATCTTTTTTTAAGACAATTTAGAGAAACAAAAAAAACTAATGCATTTTCTTTGTTTCTATTTTAGTTTTTCACTGGCAAGCAACCATAATGGGACCGGTGAGATTTTTTTTTTTTTTAAATACGATTTTTCCTAATGTAATGTTTTTTTGTTTATAGCCGGACAGTCCGTACCAAGGAGGCGTGTTTTTCCTTACAATTCATTTTCCAACAGACTATCCTTTCAAACCACCAAAAGTGGCTTTTACTACTCGTATATATCATCCGAACATTAATAGTAACGGATCGATTTGTCTTGATATATTAAGATCCCAGTGGTCTCCAGCATTAACGATTTCAAAAGGTCAGTGTTCTCTCAATAATAATAAAACCCTTCAAATGTTGGCATTACATAAAGCCTTTTAAATGTTAACTCTACATGAACTAACCTTTCAATTTTTTTTTTTTAGTTCTGTTATCAATCTGCTCTCTGCTCTGTGATCCTAACCCAGACGATCCACTGGTGCCTGAGATTGCCAGAATATACAAAACTGATCGGGAAAAGTATAACGAGTTGGCGCGTGAATGGACAAGGAAGTATGCTATGTGATGCGTTCCAGTAAATGAATTCGATCCGTCAAGTAATCAATATTGCATTATACTTTATAATAAAAAACATTAAAAAAAAAACAACATGAGAAACAACTTGAAGGAACAAACAAACAAAAAAACTACCCGACAGAACCGAAAAAACAACATATTTGAAGTCACCCGCCCGCCACTTAACAACACAACAATTTCCCTGTTTCCCTGCTCCACCATTTTCAAGTATATACACATATATTCGATCCCGATCCTGTTCTTTTTCGATTTTAATCATTTTCCTGCACATGCTTTTGATGCAGAGTGACGCTCAAAAGATCACTGTCTTTGTTAAACATTGGCAACATAAAATTGGGCGCCCCCGATGTGTGCGCCCAACTTATACTTTTTCTAGGATCATTGAGAAACTATTTTAATTTTGGTCTACAATTATTGTTTTTAAACGAGTCACCCAAGAACAAAATGAGTAACGAAACAAAACTAAAAAAAAGAGTACTACATATATTTTTTCGTCCCTGTTTCCCAAAACCAACCCCTCCGGTCGCCACCAACAATATTAATACTATTACAACTAAAATCACCTCCAAACTCCAGCAAACCACCACCAAACACACACACAACAACACCGTAACAATTAAAATCCAATACATTAGATTGTGTTTTTTTTTTATTAAATAAAATTTCAAAAAAAGTCTTATTTAAATAAAACTTAATTTAAACATGAATATTCGAGATCCATCGATGCGTTGTTTTTCTTTCTGAAACGAAACGTTCTTTGTGCGTGTGTGTGTGTGTGTGTGTTTGTATTCTCGTCTACGTTTGCATCTCTTGCGATAGATTTTTTGGTCGATTCAATTAAATAATATAATATATATATCTGTTTCAAGTCTTTTTTATTTCTTAAAATTAATTAACACACAAAAATGTTCATTGTTTTTTTTGTCCGAATTACATTAAGAATAAAGTGCATTTAAGATGAAGAATTGACGGACTGTTTTTGTGGTGTGACAGGAGAGGGTGATTGGTGGTATTTTAATAAAATTGGGAAGGATGGGTTTTGTCACAGTCGAGGAACATGTTTTGATTAAATGGAAATATTGACAGGGTTAAATTATTTCTAGCAGTAATTTCATTTTACCAAACTACCTTTATATTGATTTATTAAACAATATATAATTATACTCTTAATTTCATAAATTTTATCTAAAACTTGTCAGAAATTCATATATTATTATTTTTTTTTATTAAAAACTGGGTCAATTATTTTCGGCGTTATATATTTTGGTGAAATTTATTCATAAAACTTTATTTTTTTGGTAATTAATGAGATTCCTTTAAAACTTAAATTTATTCAAACAAACAAGAATTAAAAACTTAAATATTTTTTTTTTAATTCGGTATAGACTATACCTTTAACGGACAGTTAATGACAGTTTTAATCCTTAATACGAGGTCAGTTTTCAGCCTCGAGCGCACAGCAGGTAGGTGGGAGCACTACATGTATGTAGTATTTTTCTTATCAAGTATCAGTTCAGAAAATATTAGAAGCATCAACACAATGAAGATAAAAGTGTTTGCTCCTATTCAATAAAGGAAATTCTTCCATTCTGATTGTCATAGTCGAGGCAGCAATTGTAGTTGGCACGCAAAATATATAAACAGCGCGTGAACCGACAGAATCGACGTAATTCATTGAAGTCGAAGAAAGGTAGGAAACTTCGAAAAACACTACTGCAAGCTCAAAACGAAGCCTATGAGGTTTAAGAAGGATTATTTTATGGTGCTGGAATCGCTGATGATAATCGCATATGTTATGTTTATTTTTTTTATGGAAGGCAGGTTTTTTTTCAAAAGACACCTGCACTTTTCTTTTGGATGATCGTGGGCCATTTGGCTTTTTCTGCTTTTTTAATGACAATGTTTATCAAATTTAAGTTTTGTGTCCAATCAAACTTCTAGGTATTTGTGAGCCGAGGTTGAAGACTATTGGTTAAATTATCCTTTTCGTTGTGATTATCAGTGCTTCCGTTTTTCTGGTTATTTTTACAGGCTTCTATTTTCCATCCACCTCAGTAAGAGATTTACCGTTCTTCTAAGAATGTTGTATCTCTAAGAGTTCGTCGTATAAAATATTCTACAGAGGTGATCCTAGTACTGATCCCTGTTCTTTTATTTATTTATTTTATTTATAAGGTACACACAAATGTTAGGGTTAATATGTAATGTATACAGGTGTATGATAACAATACTAGCAAAAACAATACAATATGTTGCAATATGCATTAAAAACTATACCAAGATTTTTAATTTTTTCAGAAGAAATAATTGAAAGAAACCCACGTCTGATATCAGGTCATCGAGAAGTGTCTATTATGGTTTTCGAGATATACCTATATATATATATATATATATGGCCTGTGTTTTAAGGGGATTAAGTCTGATACATTTTTTATTCTGTAAAGTTCAAGTTCAAGTTCCACTAAATCTTAACTGTACATCGTCAGCAAACATACTGCAGTCACCATTCCAACATTTGTTCGGAAAATCGTTTATAAATAGTGAGAACAGTTAAGGGTCAAGGATCGAACCTTGTGGAACCTCACACAATATATTCGTATAATTAGAACATACATTATTCAAACTAACCATCTGTGATCTACCGCTTAAATACGTTCGGACAAGCTTTGTAGCAGATGGTGAAAAATTGTAATGGTGTCTTAGCTTATAACATAGTTTAACATGATCCACACTACGCTTTAGAGAAGTCCAGAAATAGAGGAATACTCATATGTTTCTTATCGAGATCCATTTTGATGTCATCGGTTATCTTAACTAAGGCCGTAGTAATAATGATTGATAAGGGCGAAATCTAGAATGCTGATTATTATCCGTTATGTATGCGTTTATTTGATTTTTAATCAGCACTTCTATACATTTTGACATGGCTGGTTAAATACTTACAGGTCTAAGATCATTCATACTTTTTGGAACTGAAACTTTTAGTAGAGGAAGTACCTTGTCGACAACGAATGCTTAAATTTACTGTACTGAACTATTGACATCATCTATTAGCTCTACACAATTCAGTTGAACTGATGCTCGGCGACGAACACAGAACAACCATATATACACACATAAATAAACTGCATATACTAAAATGGAAATCACTTTACTCTGGTAGACAAACTCAATCTGTATTTAGCAAACTTAACCTAAGAATTATGTAGAGGTTGCAACATTTTCAACGAAACACTGAAAAAAAGCTGCCCAAGACTGCAGAGAAACAGAAATGTGCACTGGACACACTAGTGACAACAATCGATGCCATAAAATAATAAAACCTCATGAACATATCTGCTTTTGTAGAAGAAGATCACCACCTCATACCTAGTGATCTTTAAACATGAAGATGCACAATGGGAATATATTTTGGCCTTGTTATTTTTCGACTTACAATAAATCTATCTAATCTCCCAAGAAGCACAACTAATTACATTGACTAAATTTTGTTAACATCCTATCATGCTATCCTATCCTATCATATTAACAAAAAAGATATTGTTTCCGCCCGGGATCGAACCGGGGGCCTTCCGCGTGTTAGGCGGATGTGATAACCACTACACCA
>JANSTU010037009.1:0-11353 GCA_027564075.1 Bolitophila hybrida
CACCCATACAATTTTTTACTCAGAATGAACCAAGGAACACGTGGTAAGGTTATTTCCCTCATAAGGTGGGACACCCTGTATATATAAATAAAATCATAAATAAATCAATTTTCGCTTTTTCATTTTCGATTCGCTTCGAAAATCGGTACTTTAAACTGAAGAACAGGCGAAAAGAAAATATTTGAGAACATTATTATTTTTTGTCTTGCTTGTATTTTATAATAATTGTAAAAATGGGCAAAAAATAAAATACCAAGATTACAAAAAAAGGTATACATTTTACGTTTACGTTAGTACTTCAATATTCGTTCGCTTAAAGTTAAACGTTAACGTAACATTTAATATATTTTTGGTTTCAATTTTTATGAATATGTGTATTTTTTATATAGTTTGGACCCATTGTGCACTTATTAGGATTTACAGATTGCCGTTCTTCAATTGGATTATATTTTTTTAATCACCGTGTGTCATTCGCCAATAAAAATTATTTAATTTTAGCAATATAATTTTACGACAATATTTTTCAATTTGGAATTTAAATAGACTCTTATCGTATAGATAATAAATAATTATATTTTTTTAATTTTGTTGGTCAAAATGTTAAGACCTCTGTAGCAACGCAAGTCAAAGAAATAAATATAATACAATAAATCAAAAATAACTTCATGAGCCTTACTAGTTATCACATGATCTTAATAACAATTAAATCCAAACGACGTGACGACGAACATGTCTGCTCAAAGCTGATCGTTCTCATACATAATAATATACTATATAGCTCATAATGATCTGTCTTTGAGATAAAGACGAATGCGTAGTGCGGCATGTCGACCTTGGTGCCACTGAATAATTTAAAAATAGTTCTCAAAACTATGTGTTTTTTTTGCAAATAGTGTTTTCTTTAGAAATTACACTAATTTGACGAAATGCATTTGGTGTATGTAAATCTATTTAAAATCATATATTACGAGATATGTTTAGTTACATTTGCATATTTTGAATTTATAGTGCCAAAACATTTTAGCCTATGTACGAGTACAAATGGTATTCTACTATTTCCAAAAATTGATAAAACACACAAAATATTTATTATTCATCCGAAAATTATATTATCGCCTTTTCCCAATAAAGTAATTGTAGATGTATATAGTGACACTTATTTTAAGAACGTTCCTTTATTATATTTGCCATTCTAGACGTACATATTTTTCCATAAAAAGTTCTAATACGTTCTGATTAAATAATTGGCGAGGAGTAAATGTTATATATTTCAATAATTTTAACAAAACTAGACTTTAGAACTTTTGTAAATCAATAAACTGCGTGTTAATATTTATTTTTCAGTTTTGATGATTTTCATGAAAAACTGAAACTAGATTTAATGACACGCGGTTAAATGTGATTTATATACATTCATTTATCTATTTAAAATGTAAAATTAAAATAATGATGTTTTTAAAGATGACAGGTAAATGCTCCCATAACATAATAAGTTATAAAAATATTCTTAGTACAAAATCTTCTACAAAATATCCAACTATTTTTTAACAATCCATCCCATAACATTTCTGTTAATCATTATTTGTTGTAGTTTAAATAAATTACAATGAAAAATAGTTTTTTTACAATCCTTCCCATAAAATTATTCGTACGCATTATATGTAGTTGTGTTGTGTTTTAATATGATTGCAACAGTGCTCCTATTACCTAGACAAATAATTAAATGATGAGATCCACTTAAATCAAATGATATCATATTAAAATTGTACCAAAATAAGATTATAACGTTCTAAACTATCTCATATTTTGTATATTTAATTATGCGAATTCCAAAAATAGTTATACCTAATAGTATTCTCTAGATTTGGCCCCCAGCGACTACTACCTGTTCGCAGACCTGAAAAAAATGCTCGCCGGAAAGAAATTTGGCTCGAATGAAGAGGTGATCATTGAAACTGAAGCTTATTTTGAGGCCAAAGACAAATCGTTTTACAAAAAAGGTGTCGTAATGTATGTTGATGAATAAGATCAAATTTTGCCAAAAAAAAATTGTTTTCTTAGTTATCCTACGGAATTATTGAGGGATGTGTTAGTACAATCATTGAAAGTTTGTCGATTTTTTACCGAACTTTACCGGTGCATGTTTTTTTTTCGATACACATTTTCCGATACCCTCCTCTAATTCTGATTAAATCATTTGAGTACCAAAATAAATAAATATGTACTTTTTCAAAGAAATGAGCCTTTTGTAATTTGCATTTTTTTGAGTTCATTATTGAATAAAAGACACTCATAAATAAAAAAAACGCATTTTTGAATTTAAGGTAGTCCAAATTTTAAAAGTTAATTGTCATTGGATCCTGCAATCTCTTATGCGACATAGTGCCAGTGTGCGATGCCGCACACCGCATTCATTGACCATTACGAGTTCACACGAGAGTTCATGCTAATGTGCTTTTTTTTGATATGCTACTCCTATAAGAGCTACTGTGCTCTAATACTCACAACACATTCCCGATGGTTAGGAGTCTTAATTTGCCCTGACGCGACTCTAACAACTTTTCTGGACAAATGCGCATATTTTTGTGATATCTCTATGCACCGAGATCTATCTTGCTATTTATATTCGTAATCGTGAATCATCAACGCCATCATACAATTATTATTCTATACGTGTGTATATGACATTAATTTTCCGTTATTCCAAATCAATTAATTTTTTTCGGTGGACCTTTTTATATCCACTTTAATTGATGCTCAATCTAATAAACAAGAACAAGGACTCAGCCCAAGGTTCAGTTTAATCACCTTTTTTGTATGATCTGTATACTAGTCAGATTTACATGCATGTGGTTGAAGATTATAGATGATGGTCATGCAGATTGTTACCATGAAGTCACTGGTGTTAACGAACCACAATATCGAGTATCGATATTCGAATGTCGAATTTCCAACAACAACAACAAAATGTATTTGACACTAGGATAAAATCGACAAAAGGTGAATAGGCAGTAACGAGAGGATCTTAAAGAAACCCGATTGAAAAGAAGTCGATATCGGAGTCTACGAGCAAAACAATTGTCGACATGTATAGTCTTTGAACTTAAGGCTAAGGGTAAAAGTATAGTTGGGAAGAAATCCGTTTTATTGAGCCTTATTACGAGTCTTAGGAAGCGGGAGCGTGCTACCACAAACTTACACGATAATTTGATTTAGAACACGTATTTCATTATTTTTAAGTGTGAATCTTTTTTCATTTTAACTGTAACCACGCCGTAAGTATAACTTACATTACCCCGAAAGGGTAGGTTTGTTTGAAAAAAAATAATAATATTTGACCACTCTAATTTTTGTTACTGTGACCGCTTCACTGCATTTCAGCCTAAAATTCTAATTCACAGAAAACGACAATTCACAGAAAAGAGAAATATATATTTTTTAAACAGCTAAATATAAAAAACACCATTTGAATCACGCTTAGGGAAAACAATCCTTGGGAATGGTGTATAGAGGAATAGTACCATGTAAAGCTTCTGATTTCGATTTTCATATCGAGCTTAGTATTCGTTTTTATAACATTTATTGTGTATTTTTGAATTATGTAAACATTTTTGCATTTTCTGTCATATTTTTTTGCTTTTTTTGGTGAGGAATATTGTATTTCTAATTTGCGTGATTTTGTTATACGTGATTTTGTAATTCGGAATTTTGTAATGCGGAATTTTGTATTTCGGTATTTTGTAATGCGGGATTATGTAAAGCGGGATTTTGATATTCGGGATCTTGTAATGCAAGATTCTGATACGCTCCCGTTGTTTACGTCAACGACCAAGTTTCTGATAGCCATATAACCTTATTACAACATAAATATGCGAAACTGATCATTGAGAACGATCAACTGAGATAGATATCACCTTCTCAGGAAATAGTTTTAACAAGGGTAAATCTTCAGTTGCCTGAAGCAGAAAAGGAACTGCAATATATAAGGCAGACTAATGTACAACCGGACCTAGTACCCGAAATGACCCAATGCTGTACCCTGCAAAACCCAAAGTATAGTTTTGCCTATCCCGGGTTAATTCGTCGACATTTCTATAACCAGAAACACATCCATTTATTAAATGAATTTGGTGTTTAAAGAGTTGAGAGAATGCTGCAAGGCAAGTATTACGAATCCTCAAACTAAATTTCGATTCAAATACCATAGGTGAGGATGATCTTATTTGCGGTAACGTGTGTGCAACTCCTGGAGAGTTTAGAAAATGCTTTTCAAAGAACCTTATGGAACTTTGTGTCACTCGACGCCTTGAGTTCCAAGTTCCATCGGCTACCACTTGCTAAACGTGAGAAACTAATAACATTCTCGCTGAACTGCTTGCCGCGGATGTAATACAAGAAAGTGAATCAGAATTATCATCACCCATACAAGTCGTGAATAAAGCTGACAAGCTTTGTATGGACAGACAATAAAATTCAATAACGCAAAATCAACGTTCCCAATGCCGATAGTTGAGGAACAGTTGGCTTTGTTGGCATAACAGCGATATTTAACTGCCATCAAATTCCTATTACGCAGCAATCCCGTCGTTACACAGCTTTCAGTGCAAATCACGGCCAGTTTGAATATCATACTGATGAGTTTTGGACTTAAAAACGGCCCGGCAGTGTTCCAACGAATTATGAACACATCATTTTAGTATATCTGGATGACATTATCATTCCTAGCAAACGATCGAGGAAGGTTTTTCGAAATTGCGTCGCTTACATGAAATTATCTTGCAGACTGGCATGACGTTCTAGATGAACAAATTCCAGACGTAAAACTACGGCTGTCGAACAATTTAAAACAGTATCCATGAAACCCGTCAGTCTTTGAGATTAAGCGGATACTTTCGGAAAAAAACAACTACGTAATTATTTCTCGACCGATGAGCAAACTTCTACACAAAGGAGCGGTATACGACTGGAACAAGGAACACGAGAATTATTCCCTCGTATTGCGAGGAGTTAGCTTCGGTTGGTAGAGTTTGACTTCGAGACGATTCACCGTTCCGATACATGAATAAAACATGCAGATGATGCTTTAAGTCGACAGCCGGTGGAAGATGCACAAGACATCGATCAAATGGAATGGTTAAGTGTTATGCAGAGACAAGACTCTAATATAAAAACAATCATCGATCGATTGAAAGTAAATGGCAACCATGCAGATTCTTATCAATTGAACAACAACTACATATTAAAAAACCATCGACTGCTAGCTAAATTTTAGAGTTTGCCTTTTGGTTTCCTTGATTGCAACAATATACTTCCACAATCGAAAATATGGTAAATCAGAAGTATAACTTCATATAGTATATAGCTAATTAATTCATGCGGTGAATTTAGATCATCTGGGACCGTTCAAGAAAAGTTCAAAGGTTAATTGTACCCGTTTTACTAAGTTGCAAAATACTACCAATATTAAAGATGATGGCAAGTTATTTCGGCGTACCAGTAAGGATTATAGCGGATAAACTTGCGTAGACGTCCACTGCAACGGGAGATTCCAGAAAACTTACGCCTAAGTAAATGACCCTATATTGTAACCAAAGGTACCTTATTCAAGATGTCCCAGGAATGGAACTGGGTATCAATGCTAATGAAGTGCTCCATATACTGTGATGATTCACAATAGTTTCGAAATTCAAACAACCATAGTTGCTCTAGGCCTCCCCAAAAAAAGGTTTTTTCTTAATCTCAAGGTTTTATCATATTTCCTTACAGATGTAATCGTATCGAGCCCTCGAATACGTAAACATCTCTCCTCTGGATCATAACTTGTCTGTCAAAATACATATTATAAAGATTTAATGATGACAAATTGTATCTTTGTAATTATGGTTATTTATAAAGTGCGTGACAAATGCGTTCATTTTCGCGAACATCACAAGCTGGTGTAATAAATGCTTTTATAAAACACATAAATGGCTATAATAGAGTCTTATAGTCTAATAGATAAAATCCATGCTTATATGGAATCCAAGTGTCTCTTTTCGAGTAATTTCATTTTATCTTTCCATAACCAGCGTAGCTACTATTAAGAAGACTTATAAATAAATAAATGTCCATTAAAGCCGTTTCCTGTAGCCTAAAAGTAAGCTTTAAACTAATAAAGATTACGTTCCTCAGCAGCACCAATTGTATTATTTGGCATGTACTTTTTGCCATATTGTCCACGAAACAAATCAAATATTGTATTTCTGCTGTAGTTGCATAAAAAAAACGATAACAATGTACTTCGCTAAACGAAAGTTTCAACCGGTGACTTAAAACCTCTCAGAAGCAAGTACCGTTCGTAATAATGACGGTGCGTTTGCTTGAACCACGATGTTATTTCTTTAATATTTATTTTTTTATCGCAAACCATTATGCAATCGATTTGCGTGCATTAAAGTCACAGCCGAATTCCCTTATGCCATAAAGATGTACTCACAAAAACTCTGCACCGTGCCTCCGTATGCCAATTACACAAAAGCCGTTGAATACATCGATTTATAGGGTCGCTTAGCGTAATTACACCGGTACATCACTCGACCGGACAAAAAGTGCATGCTCGCGCCCAAATTACCGTGCGCCAGTCAGCAGCGTCGCACACACTCCCAGGCGCATTCTCCTCGAAATACAGAAACCAGGCTAATTATTTGCCTGGGTCTTTTGTCCAGTTCGCATGCAGCGCATTCCCAAAATAACAAATTAATATCGCGGACTAATTTAATGTCTCGCGCATGTTGTTGCACTTAATGCACACAATGCACACACAAAACTAAAAAATATACATATTATATGTATATATAAAAACGACATTATTGCAAGCGTGAGTGCAGTGCTAAATTGTACAAGTCGTGACCAATAAGAATGTTTGACGGGAACATATAAATTAGGCGTCGTCGGTCGTCGCGTTGTTGTTTAACACATTTTTTTCCTTGACAAAACGGTCAATTTCGTGAGCGCACACCATCTTTGTGTGTATGTGTGTGTGTTCGTGTGTTACTTAATCTTAACGCGGATGTACATATATGTTATGCGTACAACCGACAACAAAAAATATACAGTGTCCGCGCGTGTGCCTCAAAGTGCTGTGCGACACGCAAAATCGATATCGCGCACATTTATCGAAGTGGCAAACGCACAGCGCATGCGGCGAGTGAATTTTCAAAATTTAAATTATTTAATTAAATAATTAAATTGCTCGATAAATTTCGTGCATTTCGATATCGAATGCAAGCATGTAATTTATAATATTAATTCGATCACGTTAATGGATTTTAAAGTGTAGCGCGCATGAATCGTGATTTGATGATATATATACTATATATTCATAAAATATTTTTTTTAATTTCTATATAGCATATATAAGACATATATATGCAAGGAGATTGCGCGAGCCAACATTCGATGTGTGTTCGGCCGCATATTTTTAATTCGGTATTAATGAGAAACTGATAAAACACTTGCAAATGTGCACAAGGCGTTTCGGTTCTGAACTCACGCATAATCACCGTTATGACCCCGGTATTAATAAAAATTACTCAATTTAATGAATAAAACGATAAGTTATGATGTGCGGCTGCTTACAATTGTAAATGGTGTTTACGTATGTATACGGGAATGAATTAAAATTAAGTATATTGTCGAGAGCCGAGCGCACGCACAACGGCACAACAAATGCATTTCGAGTGCGCGCTTGTTTGGTGGTGATAAGAAAATTACACTGCTTTCGAATTTTATTGCGTTCGGTGTAATTAAGATGAATGTCAGATAATTTGTCCCCTGGTGCTGGATCTTGGTGGCGAGAAGAAATAAAACGCGTTTCGAGAAACGGGTTTTTAGACTGAGAACAAATGTTTGCATTGTTTCACACATTTAAGACAAGAATGTATTTAAAATAATGGTTTGCAAAAAATACATATAAAAATTAAGCAGTTTTATATATTATATATAATAATATATAAAATTTTATAAATTAAATAGTATAGAACTTTACAAACAAACAAGCTCGTGTAGAAATAATCACTCCTGCGAGCTAAGAAAAAAACTATAAAGATCCTTTGATTAAATTTTGGAAAAATATCGAGAATAGTTGTTTAATGGATTGCCATATTTTAAAAAGTAATTGCTTTGAGGATCCAATGAGAGACATTTTAACATAAATATTATTTTTTAGGCAATTTTTCAGACATCATAGCGTACACTGAGCCGAATATATTTTTTAAATACACTAACGCTAGGAAGATTGAATAGCAAAATCGAGATTGGTGTGATCACCTCGTGACGTTGATACAATAAAACTCATTTACATTTTCGAAGTCTGCTTCAGGACGATATCATACATAAATTGATAAAAAAAACAAAAGCATACCCCAACTAAAAATGTGGCATTCTGCAGGTTAAATTTACAGATTCTTTGTGGTTTTAATTGCTTCTAAGCAATTGGAGAAAGCATGTTCCGCCGTTTCTCCGATTGGCGAATGAGTAATTTTTCCGAAAATGGCGTTAAAAAATATGTGCTAAACACTTTTATACATGACACCTATAAAGTTATACATTTTGTTATATGAATTTAAAAGGTTTAATAATATATCTTGATTGACGGGTGTAACAATGAAAATGCACAACACAAAAATGATGTTGCATAATTCACCTTTTTTCCAAGGTGTATTATACCTACCCAACCCTGGCTGAATTACTTTTTTGACAAAACTGCAACGTTTTTTAAGTTTTATATTTTTCACGAAACTGAGTGTGTTATTTTTAAAGAAACTTTGAAAATATTTTAATTCACGAAAATGTAAAAATTAGTGATTTGTGCCCAATCTTTGTTTTATAAAACTGTAAAAAAAATTGCATGACAAAACTTTAAAAAATATTATTTTACCAAAACACTTTTTTTTCTAAACTAAACTAACACTTACAGTTATGTTATAGAAATTTGAAAACTTCCCTTATCAAAAATGTAAAAATGACTGAATAAAAAAAAAACATAAAAATAAAAGTATTGGCGACAAATTATTTAAGCGAAAAGCTCTGCATTGACTGAGTTTACTGAGTTTTATAAAATATAATTATATATTAATATCTATAGTTCTCATCTAAGCCTTTCGCCCACCTGGAATGGAACGATTCTAATTTTTCAGTTTTGTTTATTTATTTATCTATTATTTTCAGAGTTCCGCCCGAGTATTTTAGAGTTACTACGCCCACAATTCCGTCCATTCCTGGGTGCACCTCTACGACTTGCCAAGAATCACTTAGCAGGAGGCAACTGTTCGCTTTCTATCAGTGCCAATTCACCGATTTGCAAATTTGTAGAAGTTTACTGCCATTTGTTGTTGTTGCGATTTATTCACCGCGCCACCTTTTAATGGCTTCGATGGTTGGCAAGTCATCCCGATAGTTCTACCAATTGATAGTATCTGATCAGGAACTGGTTGATCCAAATCAAAACGCTAGCGTCTACATTGACTGTAGGCGAATCTTAGCCAACCGAAGGGGTCGAACATCTTCAATACATCAGATAATATTATTACCTCAGCGGTGGGTGTGAGAGTGACGAGAAAACCAAAATGGTCGTCAAGAGGGAACCAGAGAAGACTCAATGTCTTACAAATTCGTTTGCGTCAATCTGTAGCGGTGAATTGCGTTCACGAAAATGTTCCGGTAGTGCATGATTGTTTGAGGACCACTTTCTCAATTCTATACCATCAAATCGTAAGATGGTCAGAAGTTGATCCTAGAGGACTACTGCGTCATCGATTGCGTCGCAACTTGTCATCAAATCATCCATATAGAGATTATTTAAGATTACACAGTTCGAAAGGATGCACTGGCAGTACCGTAAATAACAGTTTGCTCTCTCCAAAGGATACGCTGATAGTCTCGATGTTTTTCGGCCACAAGGAATGGCCTATACATTTTTGTTATATCGCCTGTAAAAACGACCCGATTGGTGCGGAAGCGCATTAAGATTGTAGGCAAGTCATCTTGAAGTTTAGGCAAATCCTTATCTTTTTATTGAGGGACACGCCAGCGCCAGTCGTTTTTTTTCTGGATGCATCGAATACTATTCGCCGCTTTGCTGAGGTAACCAATTTGATGATGAACCAATTTCATATGTCCCAAGCTATCTAATTGGATCCTGTAATCCCTTTTGGGACATAGGGCCAGTGTTCGATGCCGCACACCGGATTCATTGACCATTACTGGTTCACACGACTGGTCGGTCATGCTAATGTGCTGTTTGTGCTGTGCTACTCGGTTTGCGGCTGTTTCGGCTCGCACATTTCGGCGCCCTCTCTTCGGCATTCTTGGCGCCCACTTCAAAAAAAAACAACAAAAAAAACACATTTAATAAACGCAAAATTAAATACAAAACAAACGCAAAATAAAACATTAAACACAAAAAACAAACAACAAAATTCTAAAAAAAAAAAACTAAATACAAAAATAAAAAACAACACAAACAATAAACGGACGTGCGCGCCGAACTGTAGGCGCTGAAACAGTCGGATACCGTGCTACTCCTATTGGAGCTACTGTGCTCTAACACTCACAGCAAATCCCCGATGGTTAGGAGTCTTAATTTGACGTGACTCTAACAACTTTGCAAAAACTTTGACTGCACTTCGTAGAGAATTCCACAATGGAATTGAGTAATCAATCAATCATTGAATGGAAGTTCCACAATGTATAATATCTTCCATTATCGCTATGCCGATGTCGTAATAGGAATTTTAATTAATTGGAACGTTTTTGAAGAATTGATTCAAGGTCCAACTTTGTAAGTAAGTCAGAAGAGGACCGGAAAGAATTCATCCTAGTTTTGTTTTTATGCCGTAGGAACAGAGGCGCTGCATTGACTGAGTTTACATCAGAGTGCGATTCACGTACGCAATAAATAAATGCTTATAAAATATAATTTAATATTTTCTAGAATGGCAAACCTCAGATAATTGTGTTTCCACTTTGATGGACTATATGGTAATATATTTGGATAAGTTAAATGAAAAAAATTGGTACTATTCGGCAGATTCAACTCGGTTAATCTTTTGGTTTCGTCATTGCAGAGTCCTTTTTTAGATTGAAGGATTTTGTTAATGTGCATGCACATATTTTCTCACACGAAAACCGAGACGAAATAGCAAAAGGCATTTTTCAGAGATACTATCCTTTCAAGACTTATTGGTATATATGGTGTCAGGTATTAACAATTTCAAGAATAATTTTTTTGAGAATATGTACCAAAATATTAACATTTTTGTGATTTACTTATCCGGAATTATTATATTCTTGGGTTATTTTTTAACATTAAAAT
>JANSTU010037020.1:0-11352 GCA_027564075.1 Bolitophila hybrida
GGAAATTAATGTAAAAAACACGCGAGTGTAAATTCCATCATCGGGCACATTTGTTATATATATATATACATATATATGCCTATTATGTATAAAAGGAAGCACTTTGTCCATTAGCACCACAAGACAGCGGAAGGGGCCCATATCTGTTTAATTATTGATTTATTATCCTTCATTTCATTTGCTTAACATACAAGTTAATTAAGTACATTTTATAGAGAATAATGAGATAGAAGATAACATTAATTAATGAATCCAAATCTCTTAGACAAAAAAGCGTTCATTGCGTCTTGTCAACATAACATATTAATAAAACACATTTGCTAATCATTTGGTATTATTACTCATTTCACACGCATTTTTTACATATAAATATTATAAGACTTACAGTATATATATAGTGATAAAATCAATGATAGCTACCGAGCTGGAGTAATGCGGTCAAGAGTTCATGTAGCTCTACTTTATAATATATGAATAAAGAAAAAAAACAACATTCATATAAAATCAACAAAACCGCAAAATACGCCACTCTTCGCGCCTTAAAACACATATTAATTAATTTTGATAACGTTAATCAACATATTGTTTACATTTAACTTGTTAAGAAACATTACACAAGCGTATACACAATATTTTCTATATTAAATATATATTTATATATTTCTATCATATATATATATATATACATATAAAATGCACGATAAGTGATTTATTATTGCTTTGAGAATTAATTAACATACAAGTTGTTTATACAAATTTCATTTCAATTAAAATATCGAGCGTGCGGATTATTATTTGTGTGTATATGTGTCTATTATGGTTGGAGCCAGATCATATATATATATAATATACATATAAATGTATATAAAATATCGATAGCACGCAAACAACTACAGTTGACACATTTGAAACTAAAAAAACATACATTTGTGCAAATACACATATTATAATTAAAATACGAAGATTCATCACAGTTGTAGTTTCATGAATTACTATTTGCTGGAAAGAGTTGTTTTTGCATTTGCAAGATAATCGCAAGATTGCGAAAAAGAAAGAAATAAAAAATAATGCAAAAAAGCGATAAAGTGTATTTTGTCTATTTGGGTGGTAAATCGGACTTACATAAATGTGTTGATGTTTGTTTAATAATAATATTGTAAATGCGATTGATTAAACAGATTCGTATATACATGTTTTCTTTTATTACCTAGCTAGATTGAAACTACAAGTCGGATATTTTTTAATAGAATAAAGACAACATTACAAACAAACAAAGCTCGCTTTGCAACTAAATAAAGTTTAAGAAACAATCCGCAATACACATATAAATATATATATATATAGAGAGAGAGAAAATGAAATTGTTAACACACCAACATACTGTTAAATTGAACCTCATCTAAAAAACGCTTTAAAAAAATACACCGTTTTACCGAAATTTAACTGCAAATACAAATTTCCCATACAAACAAAACCGATATGCGTTATTTTAAGTATATCAATTCAAAAAACATACATTGTAAATCGACATAAATACACTGTACACACAGATATATACAAATGCAGTAGAATTCACTTTTCGCATTTTGAATACATACTGTGCGGGCGCAAAACGCATTAAACAAAACGATTTATTTGAAAGATACATCGCTCGCGCGCACAACATGCGTTTCGTCGTTTATGCCATTAGGTTTTTGTTATTGCAATGCCACAACTCTCAGCGCGGCTTGGACAACAATAAATACACAGTAACCATAATAACAACAAATACACATATCGATGCAATGTGCATATTATTGCAATGTGTGCAATGCACAGCACGACGGACGCTCTGCGTTAAATGTTGTTTTTTTTTCACTGTTGTATCATTTTTTGGTCGAACTTGTATACAGCACAGAGTAAGCATTATTACAGAGATGTACCGCAGGTTTATGCATTTCGATTGCAACAATGCTAAATTATTGCTTGTGTTTTATTGAATTATAGAAGAATAGCAATATTTTAAAAAATATTTAATACTTAAATTAGGAAGTAAATATTATTTATAAATTCAATAAATATATATTTGTATATACATTTACATTTTTAAAAATGTGGTCATAATACTAATATGACATTCCATTTTTTTTAAATATTTCTATTAAAATGTCCAACTCTTAAATAAGGCTTAAACAGACAATTTGTTATTTTCTCTCTGTAGTACACTCAAATACAGATACGGACAAATTACGCACACACATTCGCATGATGCTAAAAAAACGTCAATTATCGAAACGACTCATAAAAGAGACACTTGGAACGCTCTACTGGTGGCTGAAGGTGTTTACATAAACAGATAATCAGCTTACAAACACGCACGCACACAGACACAATTTTCCAATACAAAAAACTAACAAAATAAATTAAGTCATTCTCGCACGGTCGGAATCAGCGTAGAGCTTAAAGACGAGCTGCGTATTGCTTGCGCACGCGCGACAGCGCTTAACAACGTCTTGTGCGCTCGCGGGCCTTGTCATCGTAAATCCGTGCATTTAAACGCGACCGCGGATTATTAAAAATGATATAAAATTAAATTGCTAAATACCTAATAAAAAATCATAATTCTTGTTATAAGACCGTTTCGATAAAATGTACGTTCGTTCAAGCTGCCTTTGCTGCGATCGCGAAAAACACAGGCACACGCGCGCATAACTGGTTATGTCTTATGCGTTCGCTTATGTTTATATAGTATACGCGGCAGAGATTGTATCGTATGGAGTATCTACACAGAGAAAGAGGCACACAAAGTGCAAGAGATTTATATAAACTACTTTTATATGTTTTATTAAACAGTTTATTATATTATGTGTACAATGCTGTTCGATATAAGCGTAAATAGCAACGTTTCTTAAACAACACAACGCATACAGATTATTATTCTTATAGGAATAAATAAGATGAGTGAATTCTGTGAGATAATGCACACAATCGGTTCTCTGTGTTTGTTTGAGTGCATGGAAAATCGCCAAGGCGCACATAAACGCTAACGCCTACTGTGCGCAAACGCGGCAGGCACACATTTATGTAAGACGTATGTACCAGAGATACTTTGTACAACATCTTTGGTATAAGGTGCTTTGTGTATTTGCAAGATTTCATGTGCTTTGTGCGGTTTTCTGGCCGGCCGCCCGTCGATCAGATGCCATTAAACATGTGCTCAAATGAAGGCGTTTTGTTTAAGGATAAAACATCGTATAGAAATTACAGATAATGCTGGATTTTTTGAATCGAGGTGTTGTTGTTATCGTCAAATATTAAAACATGAATTACATATCTGTTTTAAAGAAAAATTAAATTTAAAAATGATCATAAAAAACTCTATCGAGAAAAACCGCAACCAGAAAACGTCATCGAATGTCGTACCAAATATATATAACTTATACATTCATGTAATTAATGTGCTTTTAATGTTGGACAGCCTCAGACCATAGCGACAGAAAAAAAACACACATTTTTTAAATAATGCATTTGATTTTTTATCCTGTTGTTATGATGATTTTTTTGCTTTTGAGTACGCGTCACAAACACACACACATACACAAAAAATATTTTCCTCCTAATTGAGTGTATGATTAATTATTATAACAACATCGGTTAAAAAAATGTATGTGTGCGCTCTTCAGAAATATGCTCGCATGAAATTTGACATGCGACTCAATATATAATATGTGTATATATATGTTCAATTATTTATATTCATATACACAGGCCTTTCCACGCAGAAGGGTGAGTATACGCGTCGCATTATTGAATTTGCTTGCACATATATTTTTTGCAGTGTTTTGTTGTTTTTGTGTATATATGTATGTGTATATGTCCAACCGCTTGTAACATACTTGACAAACTCGCGCATTTGCGGTACAATTAACAAAAAAATCCATTTATATCAAACGTATAATTTTCTGAGTTTAAAATATATTATATTTTAAAAAAAATACACACCCAACCATAAATTAGCATATTATAATGTTTTATGTTGGTTTTCAATTCATTTTATTTATACACCACACACCTCCCCTTGCAGAAAATAAAAAGAGTTGTTTATTTTTGTTTTAAATAATGACACATTTTTATAAGTAATTTTTTTTTGTTGGTATAATAATTATGAAAATATGTGTGATATTGGCTAATTAATTGTCTGGTGCTGAATGAGGGTAGGCGGATTGATAATAATGCACTTTTGTATAGATGTGTGACTACATGTCCATTATGTCGCGACATAATTTATAAAAATCCACTTAATTTATAATTGCAATCAAAAATATTTATTATTTTGTATGATGTATGAATTTTATACGATTATTGAATTTAAGTAATACGAATGCCCAAGAATGTATTAATAGAAATAATGCACAATACAGACATGCGGGAACATTGCCTGGTGATGTCATGTCTTTAGCTAACTCTGGCTATGTTAGTGTGTGTGTTAGCAAAATGTTTTGGAAATGTTCGCATGATGTGCATTTGCTTAACACCCATGCAGGTGCCAACTCTTCCGCACCCACAAAAGTCAAATGTAGCATAAAATAAGCATAAATGCACATGTCTCCGAGATGTGAATCTTGTTTTGCGTATCGAATGTACATTTATGCGCTTTTTGGCACGTCAATGCTTAAAACACTACATGTACGAGTATATATATATCTATATAATCTATATAATAATATATATATATGTGTGTGGCACATCAGCAGAACACAAGCACTGCGCTCTGTATGCCAGAACAAATCCGGGTACATATTAGAGTCGAACATTTTTGGTCTAAGGAGGGGTTGCAGCGGGTAATGTTGTTATTTTGAATTTATGTATGCATGCACATGCGACAACATAACTTGCACATTATTCGAAGAATCCTGACGCGGGATGTGTGCGGTGGTGTCTCCACAAAGTTCTATATATGCTGAATTGTGTGCGGGTGTGTTACGATGGTATAGGCGATAAATTCGGTGTGACACGCAGGGATACGAGCGAAAATGTGTGAGTTTGAAACCCTGGGGACGTCTGGAAGTACACAAAGTGCAGACACTCTGAGTACTGTGCTGAATCCCCCGAAACATACGCGGATACAAAGTTGCGCATATATAGCAGTACATTTTATATATAGTGTCGTCTCATATTATAAGGAAATTCGCAGTGGAAAACCAGAAAGCCAACTATTTGCAAGTGTGTATATATTGTATAAGTACAGCAGCGTATAAATGTTCGGGGTTACGGTTAGCTAAGTAAGGGTGGGTGTGTAATACATGCGCATAGACACGACTTTTCGTTGGTGCGCTCTTGGAAAGCGTGCCTTTTGCTCGTTTTACATTTTCCAACAAAGGCGAACAAATGAGATAGACTTCGGTTGTTTTCGGTTGACATTGGTTTGTGTAAAACATACGACACCCGTGTCGCTACTTTGAAATGAAGTTAAATGGGACACATGTTATGTGTATATACATATATATATATTTATACAAATGATGCTGGCGCATATAAATTTAAATTATATGCGAATCTTGTATATATATATTGCGTGTGAATTATGCCCGAAACATTGTGCTATCGCGATTCTTTTCCGTTGGCGTTGTATACTATCTTTATATATCACTAGAGCTAAATATATGCGCGGATTTACTCACCAGATTCGGATAAAAGTGAGATTGTTCGGCACCGGGTAAATAGGCTGCCGTTGGAATGCCTTCCGCATAGGCCGAATTGTACATGGAAAGTTGCATGCCACCATGACCGATGAGACTGGCCTGAGCCAAACGCTGGTAGTTCAGCATCTGTTCGTGCTGGCACGAGCATACCGTCTGACCGGTACTAGGATCAGTGAAAAGCGGTCGACCAGAATCACAGCATCGGTTTGGTGGACCAGAGGCAGCCGAACATGGTGATGAGCTGCGTGCGCCTGGCGGTATTGTCGATGTGACGGCCATGGCGTGTGATACGGGTGGCGATGGAGGCGTCGAGGAGACTGTGTTCTGGAAAATTAAATACAACACATATAAAAATTGTTAAAAATCACTATAGAACTGGAAATCTTCAATCTATATTATTACTAAGTAAATATTATATAAGTATTGTATATATGTATCGAGTGTAATCAAATGCTTGCATTCAAACGGACCGCGCTTGGTGACTCAAGAGTCACTTCTATTTGTTCATATACAACAATATCATTCTATTGCTATTGAACAAGACATTTGATTCTTTAAAGATGGTAAATAAACCGTTTCGTATTTTGTACGATATTTGTATGAGACTTTCTGCGTGTGTGCATGCTTGTAATTACACATCAATACGATTGTTGTGCGCAAACACACTTGTAAGTACAACGTTTGCTTATTAATATTATTAAATAATGTCAGTGTCGTCGGCTGTCACCCGCGGGGCTTTTTTAAACATTGTTCAAACAGCGATGCAGATAATAATATATATATATATATATATATATATTTTTTTATATGTAAGTGAGTGTATTGGGCGCTTCAAAAAGTGAACACCGCGTACGTCTGTTTTTGAAAAAAAAAATAATACATAGATATAATATTTTTATTATATACATAATATATATGTATATACAAAATATATTACATACATAATATACAGATAATTATGTGTATAATTTGATATGTTTCGATTCGACGGACGGTTTTTATCAATTAATTTGAAATCAATGTTCAACGTTATCGCTATCGTTTTTTTAATATACAATTATATATATATATATATATATATATTTACATGCCGTTGGGTCGGGCGTGCGGGGAATGTGCGGGCCTGTTTTTGGTGTGGAGCATAGCGTGAGTATTCTTATCACAACACATACATATAAAACACACAAACTTTCTTTGCGGCAAGCTCGAGTCACGAACGAGCCGCCGACGGACATTTTGGAAGGAATTTATATGTTTATTTATTTTTATTTAATCAATCGATACGTACAGTGCTTTTATTTGTTTTTATCTATTTATATATACACACATTTGAGTAGACATTAATTGAATTTAATCATGTGGTCATTATTATTAAATAGGGCGATATGAGATGATTTTGCAGAGTGTTATCAGTATTTAGTAAATATAATGACTTGAATATGGAGAATTGCATGAGCGGTTTATAAACCCAAGAATAAATAAATAAAAATATGTAATATTGAATATTTTATCTATCTAAATGTTTAATATCCTTTTTTATCTTTCATTATATGCTCTGTTATAAGTTTTTTTGGCTTAGTGACATATGCCATTAAATCGATACTTTAGTTTCCAATTATTTGTTGCTAAAAAAATAAAAACTCAATGAGATGTATGGATTACACACCACATCATTCATCCCTCCTAAAAAACACAGTACAAATATTTGAATCACACTACACTACCCACCACAAGCGTCTCCATCTGCGTGTTACCTCCAAATCTAGAACTAGCGCACATTCACAAGATCACTAGCTCGCCTATATCTCACAGTATCAAAAGCCATATACTATATATATACGAATATAGTATGAGATATTTAAGCATATAGAGTCCGATGCCCGAGGTAATCCGAGGTAAAACCAAAAAAACAACAAAATATTTGCACTATAAGTTACCTCAATCAATCGATCAGCGATCACTTTTAATTAGAGCACGCTGGCTCGCTTGCGAGGATTAATCGGCTGACGACATCCACATACACTGTGACACAACAAATATCGATATGTATATACAGTTGATTAATAATCGCGCACACGCGGGTTTGCTAACCGAAAAGCTTATCGACGGAAAGCCAAATAAATACAGACACAAAAGAGATCAAACGTCGCCGATCTTCACTGAGTTCACTCATTTATTTTATAGATATTTTTTTATAATATACATATATATATATATATATATATATAAAACGTCAATAAACGTACGATAAAACTATAGATCCATTTACTTATGCGAGCTCAAACACGATGTATAAAATGTTTTCGATGTTTCGTTTTCTTTTCACGTGTCTTCGTTTTAAAAAGATTTGCGTCTGTTTACGCAGCGAGCGTCACGAGAGAAACCTGCTTCGACAACGACTAAAACCAAACTGACACGATCATTTTTCGTTGTTGTATTTTCCCCCCGTTGTATGTGTATGTAAGTGAGTTTCTTTTCTGTGTATTTGTATGGGTGTGTTTTGTGTTTGAAATGAATGAGTGTGTGTCCGTATGTGTGTAATGTGTATTATTGAGAGTGATTTTGTCTCGGTGTGTGTCTGTGTGTTTATGTATACCGTGTCAATCTAGGGTGAACGCATGCAAACGCGCCATTTTTAGAAATACGGGTTGTTGTGCATATAATTTGATCCTCTTTTTCAGATTAAACAATGTGTAGCGAGTGAAGCGCGCTCACACAACGTGATAATCGGATAGATTGTGTATAGTTTTCGTAGGTAACAACTAGAATACGTGCCACAAGGCGTGGTTTCAAGGTGCTGCTTGGTTGTGTGTGTTTGTGAGTGAATATGTGGTTATATATACGCATAGGGTGTAAATACATTGTAAAGGTTGAAAAAGACACATCGCGGCAACCGACATTATGCAAAACACACATATAGTTAAAAAAAAAACATCATAAATACGCGCTCGTGTCCTTTCACAATCAATGTTTTTGTTTCATTTTTTGCATAATACATTTTATGTACTTATAATATTATATTTTTATGCTTACGTGTATGCGTATGAGTTCATGTTGTTATAGCTCCTTGTCGGAGATCGAGCCGCTTGTGTCATATATAGTTAATCGGATTATTAGATTGAAAACAAATTTTAGTTGTGTTCTTGTGACCTGGGAACAAACGAATATCCGATGGAGCTCGAAATGATTCGTGTGAGCGCCAAGGACTTTTGGGGAAAATGTTATTTCTTTCTTTTTGTGTTTTCTTTCTGTTGTTTATTCTCAATTTTGGTAAACATTTAAAAAAATATATATATTTTAAATTCAAATCTCGAATAATGGGTGGGCCATCTATTTGAAATGGGAAACCAAGTGTATAATTTTTCAAAATTTGGTAAAAATCTTACATCTACTTTTCTAGCATAATTTGTACCATTTTTTCCACTTTCAAACCAATCTATTTTAATTTGGTTAAAATCTGAAGGAATAAACTGAGTTTTGAACCAAAATTTCACACAAAAAAAAAGTACTCTGCAATACAAATATGTATTAGCCATATTCAAAATATCATTGATCAATGACGGCTTAAATTTAAAAAAAGTGTAATAAAATATATAATAAGTTCAAGTGAAGCGTCCATAGTGGGATTAAGGAAGTATCACATAGGTTCCTTTAATACCTTGTGACACATAGGACAGAGGATTCATTGACCATTAAGTTCACTAGACTGGCCAGGACATGCTAATATGCTGTTTTGTGCTAAGCTACTTCATCATCATACATCATTGTTTCAAACAGGGTGCGTTTGTATATGTATAAATTGATGGCACCAATGTCCCGTTATTCCATATCAGTGAAATATTCAGATGCTATTAATAGAAGTGATTTTCGAATTTAGTATTTGAAATCACTCCTATTAATAGCATCTGAATATTTCACTGATATGGAAACTTATGATATGATGGGAAAATAATATGTAATAAATATTAAGTACATACACATACGTGTATACATAATCATTTTATGTTCATATAAATATACATTTTCCCGTTTTTTATGTTTCATGAGAATACCTTACTTTTGTGCCACCTTCCAGTGAAAATTACAGAAAATCATTTGCACGTTCACAGGCGTCAATTTCCGAATAACAACAAAAAATTGTTTCACCATTGTGTATAAGCGATTATTAGGCATATAAACCGTGCACAGCCAACCTAAACATATAAAGCATAATAACAAATTCATGCGCACACATATATGCATTTGTTCCAGCATAATGCGCTCTAATTGCACAAAATATTTCTTATGTATAATTTAAATAAATTCTATAGTTCGCCTTTGGGTTGGATTTTTTTTTTATTTTTTGTTCTGCTTTGAGTTTACATAATTGCATGTGACTATTAAAATAATTACGCCGATACACAGGAACGTTGTGTTTCTCGGTCTATGATTTTATAATATTTACTATATACTATTTACAATATATAATATGAGTGTGTATATATATACACATACATATTTTGTATCAGAGTGCGCGCGTACATTACACAAATCGAGCATATATATAACAAAACATTATATTATATGCATGCAATTGCAACTGCAATTGAATGCACTAGGTGAACAGCGTGTGGCGCGCGCGTTTGCGATGCAATGATAGCACGGAATTTGACGCCGTTTTTGCTCCGGCACGGTCGGCGCCATTTTGTGCATGTTAGTATGTGTGTGTATGTCGGTGCAAGTGTTTGCCTCCGGAGCCGAACTATCGTGGACACAAATCAGAAGTCACAGTATGTTTTAGCTACGGTTTTGTGGACTAATTAAATGTTTAGTAAGTACTGAGTGTACATTTATTCATAATTACCACTGATTCTGCCTATAAATCTGGTATGTTATATAATTGTACTCGTATATCATGATTATATTTAAATTTTCAAGTAAAACAACAAATTAACACATTTAGTTTATTGATACTATTGCATGTTTGGCAACTAAATACATATTTACAATTTTGTTTCATTCTATAAAATTTCTATCTATCGATAATTACAGGTTCATATAATAAAATAAATTCCTGAAAAAAATTAGTTTGAAATGGATACAATATTTTTGAACTAATTGCAGTAGTTGATTTTTTTTTTATTATTATTATCATATAAGGTTGTCAAATATCTCTCTTCCGCCTATTTGTCTTTTGAATTTAGCGGCTTTGTACAAAGCGCTATAGAGCTCGTATCGGGCAATACTATACATCATTTGAATTTGACATAACCTACAAAATGACGCTATGCATGATTAGTTTGGATACTGCGTTCAAAAGATATAGACGTTGTAGACATGGAGTTCACTAACGCCGAAATTCGCGCTATTTTGATGTTTTCTTTCGTTAAAGGCAAATCCGCTAGAGAATCGGAATGGTTTCGACGATTCAGAGCGAAAACGACACCATGGATAAGCCAGCCGGCGGAAGACCTGTGACGACGAATACCAATCAGTTCATGCAAAACATCGAGTTAGACCGGCATGTGAATTCTCGTGACATCGACCTGGAGATTGGAGTTATTCACCAAACCATTTTAAACCATCTGCAGAAGGCTTGATGTTTGGATGCCGCTTGATTTGACGCAAAAAAACCTTCTGGACCGAATCAACGCCTGCGATATGCTGCTGAAACGGAACGAACTCGACCCAT
>JANSTU010037031.1:0-11349 GCA_027564075.1 Bolitophila hybrida
ATTAATAGCAAGAGGAACCTACTGATTTAAAGTGCTACATTCGAAAAACACTTCGGTCTGCCGGCCAGGATTGAACCAGCGACCTCCCATAAGCCAGGCCAACGGGGGTTTGCGGATCAAAAATATTCAGCAGGGCAATGACGATGGTTCGTGTATTGAGAGGTCTCTCTCGTAATAATATGTTATACATAAGACAAAATCAGGCAATAAACAAACGGACCAAGGCAACGCAATAAGGAATCAACTCATAAACAAGCAAGGACTCGAGAAAACAAACTGAAAAAAAGACATTAGCAAAAGAAAAGACAACACAAGGACATTTGAAATACGACACGAAAAAAGCTACAGATGTCGACCAAAAAACCAACCGACCAAGTGCTTTTATGTTGGTGTTAAAAAACCACCCTGGCAAAACGACAGTAACAGCCAAGTTTAAATTGATAAAAAAAAACAGGCAACGTGTACTACAAAGGTCAACGGAAATGGTGAAAACATGATAACAATTAATAACAAACTTTTTCTCTACAAACATCCCAATAACACGGGTCCTAACCGCATTATTATTATTAATATTAAAATGCATTGCAATTCCAATCCACCCTAATATGTCCGCGAATAACAACATGCATACTCTCATAGCGATGTCACTTTAATCTACATGTTACAGCTCTAACTGTACTCAAAGCATATGCACATATAGTTTTCACACTAGCATTTTCCGGACGTATATATATGCAACACTCATACAACTTTTCCCATAAAAGTCAAGTGCATAGTTAAGAAATTGTAAAAATGAACAAAAGGGCGCAAATGCCAGAGCGCGCTAGGAGAGATCAAACAGACATACGCCAACTGAGGGCACTGGCGGAGGATAGTGGGTGTTGGTGCTAAAGTTTTCTACGTATGGATACGGACATAAAGCACCTTTCTGCTGATTGTGAGACGTTGGAGAGAACACATTACGGTATTATACGAATATGCAATGTGTTCAAGTGTGTACACATACCCAGCACATATACATATACAGACATATATGCACACGGAAAGCTTTGAAGCGCGAAACTTTACTGAAAAGCGCAGGCAGGCGTTTGTTTGGTGTGGTAAGGCAGTCGCGTTTGAATGAGCTACGATTTTGCGCGAAAAGAACGAGCTGATAAAGACTCTCTTTTGCTTAGTTGGAGTAATACATATGTTCTGTACAATTTTAATCGAGGGATAAAGGAAAAGTTTTTAAGTTAAACGGGAATGAAAAAAGTTGCTCGTCGAGAGGTTGCACAAGTGTTTTGTTTTCTAATTGAAAACGACGCGCAACGTTTTAATTAAAAAAATATCATCAGTGAAGAAAAAAATAATTATGAAATGTGTATAGAGAAGGAAGTGTATGTAGTTTACTTTATGTACAATCAAAGGAAATTAATTTCACATGCGGTAATAAGAAAGAATTTCCCACCTGCGGCTTGCGTGGAATTTAATAATCACAAGCTTGAACATTAAATTGTGCTGACGCTTGGCGCCTCACATAGGTCGAGTATAAACTTCCACACATTCATACAGAGACTCATTGAGCAAAATTTAAAGCATGCTTATATATATGCGACTGCTGAGTGCATTTGCTGTCGACCTCAATGCGCGCACCCCTTTTACGTTTTGGCAAAAGCTTTAGAACGGCTCGGCGCGGTAACGACGCACGGTGGGACTGCGCTGTGCGCTGCACGCGGCCTCTGCAACGTGCCGTTTCGCAATAAAACAAATTAAAAAGCTCATTATTGTGTTATATGCATACATCAACTACGTTATAGACTTATATATATAGTATATCGGTTGACCACAATGCTCAACCACCGCAGAAGCGCAAGTTGCGGTACACCTTTTCATTTAAACGAGGTCGTTAGGCCCTTCGGGTAAACTGAAAATGTGAAATGGACAAAGTTGGAACAAAAGTTTCCGATTTCGTTATATAGGATTTCTTCTTGTATCGCTGGAATAACGCGCAGCAAAAGTTACGCTAAAGAATATATATATATATATTTGAATTTTGATTATTCAAATGGAAATCTGTGAATTTTTAACAAAACATGGATACCTGGGAATTTGTACATTCAATGGTAATCTGTAAATGTTTAATATTTACTTATTTATTTAGAAGTACGAGTATATTTTTCTATAATCTATGATATATGCAATAGAAAAGTATAATGTCCTCGGTCCTCGTGTGAACAACACAAAAACTATACCCTAGAATATATTTTCTATATTATATGGTATATGATGGTATAGTATAGTTCTATATCCGTGTGAACGTATTCATTATAGCAACTATTGTATATTTGAACTATTGCGTAGGTACGGAATAGTTTCTATACCATAGTTCGATTTTTGACACTTCTTTTTAATCTTCAAACGAGAGGAAATCGGTCGAACGTGAAAAAATGATTTGTTTTGTTTTTACTTTAATCATATCGAGGTGAATCATTCCCAATGCGGGGCGACGCTCTAACCATGATTTGGTCCAAATAGCTCATTTACGTCGATCTTGTTTTCTCATCAAAATTAAATATGCAACCATTCTAGCGGTGCGTTTGTATTAATATATTTTACTATACCCGTGAGTGGGCGCCCTAAGAACAAATCCGATAACAGAAGGCGTGACGCACCACGCAGATATACAATAAAGCGCGATGGTATATGACTCAAGATTACATACGGTATGCTATCTACGAAGAAGATACCTATTCTAAACTTACAACTCAGCGATTCCTGCCGATATAGGAAAAATAAATTAGAAGTAAAGTAATATGAATGTATAGGTAAAATAAAATAAAAATTAAGTCCTATGGGAATAGGCAAAATAATTTAAGAATATATATAGCAAATTATATCAAAGATATATATATAAACGGTATACCCGTTTATCGGTAATTGTAGACCTGTCCACTTGGCTGTCACATTGAATTTCCAGAATATACCAAAAACTAGATCATGTGACAACCACCACTGAATTATTAAATTATAACTCCCGAAATTAATTCCCGAAAAAATCATAAAACCTTTAAGAAATATTACATAACATACTGATCAGGCTAAGATCAACTATAGTTATGTCACAATAATTTATTTATTTAATATTTTTTTTCTTTAGTTCATACATGAGTTTTATGTATTAATGTGTTTTTTCCCTAACCCACCGAAAGACCGAATGGAAACGGTGCTGGTACCGATTAATCGGTTTACAGCGCCATTTAGATGTTTAAATTAACAATATACCTTCAAGGTTAAACATTTTTTTAGTATATTATTTAAAAAAGATTTCTTACTATTCAGTATCATTGAGCAGTTGGCAGTTGTCCGCTTTTGCACGTCGTCAAAAACCATTTACATTCAATTCATCTAAAATCAAATGAAATATGAAAAAACAAAGAAATAATAGTTACTCCATGAACCAACGCCATAGCCGATGTCGGGGCAAGATGCCTTGTGTGAATTAACTACCGTGGTTGACGTATAATTTAATTAAGTTTAACACATATATTTTAAAAAAGTTAGATATTATATGTATTTCTAAATATAAGGTACTCCTTAACATGTCCTTCAGTACCTGATGGTATTGGAATGTAAAGTATGTGTGGTTCATTAATACGTCTTCTGTTATCACAGTGTCGTGTCTCTATATGCTTTTATGACAATTTCATCCTCTAAGTATATGTTAGGTTAGTCTTACTATTAACATTATATTTCTGAAAAAGTTTATTGATTTGGAATAACGGTACATTGATTCCATAAATTTACATATATACTATTAAAACAAAATCCAAAAGTTACCCCAATTTCTACTACCCACAAATCTATATTAAATATACTATTTGAGGAGCATTTACAGTCTATAAATGGATGTTTCATTCAACTGTATACAGATTGATTAGTGCAGATAAACTACGCTTGTAATTTATCGATTTGTCCGAATATCATACCACATATATATGATTTGCAATGTAGTATAATATACTAAATTTTAGAAATTAGATCAAACAAATTTATTTGTTTCTTCGCCCTCTTACTGTCAGATGATATTTGGATAAATTTCTTTATATATGTATATCTATTCATGTTTGTACACTGAACACATGTGACTAGGCATATACAATTATAAAGCTATGTATATATAGGTATATATTCCAATGGGTCACCATCGAATATTATTTGGAAAACAAAGTAATTTATCAATCGAAACAGAATAATTGTATAATGCGATCTGACGCATGAACGAATGTGTGTATGCATGTATATATATTTTATATATAGTGACATATTATATTTATAGTAACGTATACATATATGGTTGCCCATTTGTCATGTATATAAATGTTTGTTTGGACATATATACATATATTGTTTTTGCATGTAAACGTATAAATAGAAAATATATTTATATTTCATACCACTGCAATGAAACGTGTGTAAGTCCCTTCGAATGAGAATTTTTACATGAAATGATTGGTTTTTGATTATTCGAATTTAATTATTATGATTAAATATGTACATAAATATTTAGTAAAAACATTGTTTTTGTATGTTGTGAATATTAAACGAGTGTCCGCAGACCAAAAACTCTATATTTTTAATGTTTCTGTAAAATTTTAATTAAATACCTTCGTTTAATTAATTCATAAATCCACCATACTGATTTATGTATACATTATTGCTTGAATTTAATATTGAAAATTACTTTTAATTATTTTGAATGTTAAAAATGAAGTTTAATAGTGAACATTCTTAGTTTTTGTATTGTAAATAATAATATTTTTCCATTCTTTTGGTGTTTAGTTTTGGCCCAAACAATTAAAACCATATAGACGTTGTCCTCCCAACCCGACTATATTTGAATTCAACCATTAATTAAAGAAGAAAGATGTCAAAAAGTTGAAAATTCGATTTTTTAAAGTAATTTTTGTGGCAGCTCAGTGGTCTAGGTTGCCACCTTATATCCCAGGGGCCGTGATACAGTTAAAATTTAAAAATTAAAAATTTTCATCATAAAATTTTCATGTATTTGAATGGGTATTACATAGAAATAGATATTATATTATATACACTTACTTAAAATAAATAAAAATCATAAATTTACTTTGAAAACTATTTGAAAACTTAAGCTTTTTTGTTTATGTGAACTGAAAATCGAAATTTGCTTTAGTTAGTTCGTAAATTTATCCTTTCATTTTGAAGTCAAAAACAAATAATTAGAAATGTGAAAAATATACATTATGTTTAATTGTTAGAACTTATTGGAAGAGATTAAAGAGAAGATTTGGTCCAAGAAATTCCATTTAAAAAAGGCGAAAGTGTAACACATATATCTTTGTTTTCAACATATAACCGTAAATAATAATTATTTTTATTTTAAAATTATTATTTCATAATACTATGTTTTTAATTAAAAAACTTACAATTATAAAAAATAATCCGTTTTAAGTGTGAACTTTTTTATTTAATCCACATAAACAAACAAATATTAATATTAAATATAAATATTTAATATTAAATTATGTTAATCATTTATATTTTATAAAAAGTTGTACATGTACATTAACCGTTTGCAACATCTGCCTGAGATCTCTTATGAAAATAAGGTCTAGAAATTAAAGTATAAATGGAAGCCGGATGGTCATTAAACGTTCAGTTCTTGTTGCAAACTCGTTTTGAGCTCTCTCCGTATTCTCTCTCTGTAGCTCTCTCGCCTCTCTACGTACTCTCTGTACTCTCTCTCTATCGCCCTCTCTCTCTGTACTCTCTTTCACACTAATTTACAGCCTGAAGTGGGAAGACCACTTCTCCCTAGGTCACAGGCGAGATCTGTTACGAGGAGTCCGCCGGCTCAATACACGAAATCATCGTCGGGAACCCCCGAAAAAGCTCTGCACACCATTGCACACGTTGTATTTCAAGGATCATATTGTGTACATCGTATTAAGAAGAGGAATACAGTACCAGTTGCTGAATCCTGAAAATACCTCTTTCATTGAAAACATATCAATCGCCGTTAAAACTAAAAAGAGAGAACTGGTCTTCACCTCGGTTTACATTCCGCAACGACCTGGCAAGACTGAAAAATCATCAGAGAATTTTTCATCTGCGTCTATTGAAATGCATGTCATCCATATTTGAACTGTGTTGGAACAATTTTTCAAAGAAGCGAAAATTTTTAAGTTGTCTTTAAGTGGTCGCATTCACTTAAAGACAACTTAAATATTTTCGCTTCTTTGAAAAATTGTTCATTAGGGTGGGTCGCTTAGTAGTCAAAAGTCCAAAACTTGCAAAATAAAAAATTGGCCTTAATTTAAATTATGGTTTACTGAAAAAAATGGTTTTAATAAGGAAAATAATAGTTTTAATATTTCAAAATAATTTTACACTGTTACAAAAAATATATATATTCTAAAATATGTATTAATTCTGATTTTTCAACTGCAATGTAGAGGCGACAAACGTGGAAAAAATAAATATTTTTATTCTGCAAATTTTAGGCCCTACCCGTAAACGAAAATTACAAATTAAAAAAATGGACACACTCTAATGTTCAAGAAAATAAGTATGTTTTAAATATAATAAAACTGACCTTTTTAAAGTCTTCTTCGTTCCATTCGTAACTCAAAAACTATTGGACCGATAATTCCCAAGTTTTGTACGCTTTTCTTGTATATGTAATACGACGTCACAGCATTATTTTTTTCGTTTACAGAATCTATTTGTTTTTAAAATTACAGAGGGCTTACAGAGTGCTCCGCCAAACACCTCAAACCACTCGCGTTTCCGAAGACTCACTGACATTGGCTCAATTTTACAGTACATTTTCATACATCGTCTAGCCCGAGTATATAATAACATTACGTATTAAAATTATATATTCAAACTTTTTTTCAAATAACGAGAAAAGATCAACCTCATGACCGCCCCAAAATAGGATTTAGACTTATGACTGTGCGTCGGCCAGTATAACAATTCATTATACACATCATGATATACCATTCAAATTATGTATAATGTATATAAATTCAATCGCAGTGTAATTATATTTTAAATGTATGTGAATAAAATATTGTACATAATGGAAATGAACAAACTGCAGTATGTACCATATATACAGTCAATAATATTTAAAAGCCGCCGAAAAAATACATTTTTTATACATCCATGATTTGTGAAAAATATTTTATTTAAAATATTTGTGGTTATAACATATGTTTTTAAATTTGTTTATGCAAATAAATATCTGGGTAAATTATGTAAATGTTCGGTTGTACATTGAATTGTAATGTATTATTTGGAACGCTTTAATAATTTGTTTAATTTTTATCATGGTATATATTTTGTATGTAATATATATTATGTAGATTTATAGCGATTTATAAAAAACTCATTGTTGGTGTACTTTTGAATAACGGGACATTGATGCCATCATTTAACATATTACATTACCCCTATGTAAAACAATAAGTGTATGATGATGATTCACGATTCCGAATATAAATAGCAAGATAGATAATAGATATATTTCAAAAATATGCTTATTTGAGCATTTGAATTGAAAAAAACATGACCGGCGAAGAGTTAATTCTAACAGCAATTAGGAGTGAGTGCCATCTACACAAATCAAGTCTGGAGTGAATGAACGCCTCTGGTTTGAACTCACTAGCCACAGCAATACAATTATGTGAGTTAGTTGTATAGTATTAATCTGCCTAATATTTCTTCGCTAATAATGAAAACCAAACAAGATAGTTTTTTATGATCCATCGTTCGTCGCTGTGTCTAGTCAGCCAATCAGAATGGGCGTAGATTTTCGGACTATTAAGAAACTCTGAGTAGACGAACTATAGAGAAATTCAATATAAAAATTATCTTTTTTAAATTTCATTTATATATTTTGGTATTTGAAGTTATAAAA
The DNA here is from genome assembly GCA_027564075.1 of Bolitophila hybrida. Lineage (NCBI taxonomy): Eukaryota > Metazoa > Arthropoda > Insecta > Diptera > Mycetophilidae > Bolitophila > Bolitophila hybrida. The sequence goes on from JANSTU010037031.1 coordinate 7,940, forward strand.
TAATAACATCTGCATTTAAAGCTAGTAAAAAACCAATGAATTGTTGTTTTAAAATTATATATAATCTTTTTTAAACAACTATCAGTAATTATATTTGAAGTCATTCGAGGACGTCCACACGCACCTTTGCGTTTGACTATGCCAAGATCAATTTTCCTTTTCATATTCCTCACTGAAATTTGCGAGACCATTATAATTTGAAAATTGTATTATTGTCACAAATCTATAAAGTTTTTAAATTTTTGTTTATCAAAAATTATAAAGCATCAAAAAAGAACTTATTTAAAGCAGTCTCATCTCATTGGATCCTGTAATCCTTTGTGGGACATAGGGATGTGGCACACCGGATTCATTGACCATTACGACACGACAGGTTAGGTCATGCTAATGTGCTGTTTTGAGCTGTGCTAATCCTATTGGAGATTTATCTTGCTATTTACAGTGAGTAACAAAACTCATGTGACACCTTTCGTTTTTTTGATTTAGAATGGATATTTTTTATATTTATGGTTTGAATTTTTATTAAATAGAATACATACAAAATATTTAAAAAAAAAAAAAATTTAGTATATCTATGTTCACACGGTTGGACGATCGGACAATATTGGACGAAACATTGGCTGTAAATTTCGGCCAACCGTGTAAACGGACAATTTTTTGTCTACCGACGTTGGAAGAAATGTATTGACCTACCGTTGGCAGGTATTGGCAAGTCATTTATGTGTTGGTTAACGTTTGGCGTTTGCAAAAAAAGAAACAAAAAATGTTGTGCATTTTTATTTGTCTGCCAACGTTTGCCGACGTATCTGTTAATTTTTTCATTGGAAGATATCTACCAACAATCTGTAAAAAGACAATTTTTCATTTGCCGACGTTGGATGAAAATCCACTGGAAGGTTTTCTGACAATCGTGTAAAATACCGATTTAGCATTGTCAAACAATTTATTGTTTATACTTCATTGGTAGATAATTGGCAGCTATTGGCCGACCTTCCAACCATGTAAACATAGCTTGTCTGCTGTTAATTATCTTATTTGAATATTTGAATACAACAAAACTCATCGGACAGTAGGCCGCATGTTTCACAGAAAACAGTAACCATGCAGAAAAAAATGCACATAGTCCGTTCATTTGTGTCACATATTTAGTAGTATACAATACACCAAGTTTTAGTCAAAAATAAAAACAAAATAAGTTACTATTTACTCCCGATACTGCAAGTTTAAGGAAGGAAACTACTTTTGAACAGCATCAGTTGGTTACTTACGTCCAGAGGTAAATCGTACCAAGAGGTTGCGAGTGGAGGTTGCTAAAGTATTTCAAAAACACGTGAGCGCTCAAACGATTCGCCGAACCATTCACAGCTTAGACGAATCGCTCAAATAAAACCTCTTTTATTTCTGTCAATAGGAAAAAGCGCTTGAACTTTGCCAAGGAAAATGAAAATGAAAATAATTCATATTGGAATCGTATGGAATTTAGTGACGTAAATTTAATATTTTTGAATCCGATGTGTGACAATTACACTGTATTTGACGTTTTTTCGCTTATTTTACATTGTTTAAATTGATTTTTTTTCGATAGTAGTTATTGATTTAAAATTTCAAGTAATTTGGTGAAGAATTGTCGATGATTTTTTAAAGTTTTCGGAAAATTCTCATCTTATACACGTGTAAATTGTAAAACTGAGCATGACCCATAATAACCGAGCACGATTTTCAAATACCTACCATATTACCATCATTTTATTTTATGGTCAGAATCTATACTCAAGTACTGTATAACCAGCTGAAATCATCGGCCATGATTTATAATGTAAATGAATCTCTCGATTGGGTTCCATATGACAAATGAGGCAAATTATTTGCTGCAGTGTTAATACATTTAACCCATTTTCAAAGTACCTACTTGATGTCAGCACTTATTTGTCGTAGCTTGATGTGTTATTGATATTCATGCTCATTCACATGGCTTCAACTAACTAAACGACTCTTTAAAGCAGTTTAGACGTTGTTCGGTTGCTGTTTATTTATACAGGTCAATTTCAGACGAAGTTCGTGGCATATCAATAACCATGTCTAATATGTACTATGAAATATTTTGTTTTAATAATATACTTGCTTATATATCAAATAGCAATCGTTTTCGCTAGGCTTAGATTGCATTGTACCTAGAGTGCAAAATACATTTAATTTCGCAGCGAGTGCGTTTAATAATATAAATTATCTATGCAAACACTTTATGTAATAATTGTCAGGAAATGTAATTACATACATACAGAGTATCTGTGTACACCTAATACCAGAGATTTTCTATCGCATGTATATATATTGTTGCAATAAATAAAAGTCGGTATATCCGAGTTTAAGCTGTAAGTATAAATATATATATATAATATAGTCAAAGGTAACGACACTAATTAATTAGCTAGAAGCGTGTGCTCGCAAAGTGAAAACAAACGAGCATTGATATTGTGTGTTTATTTGCTATATATATATTATTATATATGTATAAGCGTAATCAGGCGCGTGTGCAAGCGGCTTAAATGAAGCGGAAAGTGCTTTGTTTTGTCGAAAGGGCAATGAAGAGTGAACGACCCGAATGTGTTTATTATTGCAGCGCGTTTAAACATATATATAAATACAGATGTATATAATATATTATTTAGACACACGAATTATGTGTTGTTTACCTGCAAATTATCGCATTCGAGTGGTAGGTACATAACTACATAATATATGTTGCGTGTTTTGTGTGTACGCATTTTCGATTTATTTCAGTGATTTTATGTCTATGATAAATAAATGAAAGTGTGCAAAATGTGATATCACATAATGGTGTTTGAACGGTCGGCAAATTTGATTATTTATACCATCCAATTACATGTAAGTTTGCCTAATAGCTAAATTGCATATAAAAATATCTCGCAGCAGTTGAACTATTACGAAATCATTACTTTGTAAAATTTGTCTACATTTTTATTTGAATTTTACACGAAACAAGAAATTGAATTGAATGAAATGCATTTTGTCCGAGGTTTTGCGCAATTCCCGACAGAAAGTATATTTCATGCGTCCATTTACTTTTCATGAATCAATATTCATCTTCGTAAAACGTACATTTCGACAAAAACGGCGAAGCTCTTTAAATGACCATTTAAATGATCTGCTGCGTTAAACTGTAAAATAACACTTGAAGGACATTTTATGTAAATAATTTTCATCGAAACTAAAATGGTCTGCATATTTTTGTTTATTATTATTCTGCTGATCCCAAACCATAGCCATAGCCGAGTGGGTTATCGCGTTGGCCTGGCTTATGGGAGGTCGCCGGTTCAATCCCGGTCGGCAGACCGAAGTGTTTTTGAATGTAGCACTTTAAATCAGTAGGTTCCTCTTGCTATTATTAG
>JANSTU010037042.1:0-11347 GCA_027564075.1 Bolitophila hybrida
TTTTTTCTAGAAAAAAAATCAAAAACAACATTTTTTCTAGAAAAAAAATCAAAAACAACATTTTTTCTAGAAAAAAAATCAAAAACAACATTTTTTCTAGAAAAAAATTCAAAAACAACATTTTTTCTAGAAAAAAATTCAAAAACAACAGAAATTAGAATTAGAAACAATTAGAAATTTTGTTTTTGATTTTTTTTCTGTTGTTTTTGAAAAACAACATTTTTTGTTTTTAAATTGAATTGTAGAAAATCACCTGAAAAAAGAATCATCATAATACACATTAATATTACAGTAATATTACTACAATTAAATAATTTGCTCATGCAATTACCATTCATGAAGACACATTCAGCAGACACTTTTATTGTAACTCATCACATGCATGTCTATTATATTTATACATATCGTTTTTGGTAAATACCTAATGATACATGATACTAATTACAAGGCGCTTAGAGCATAGCGTCTGTTGTAATGAAATTATATAATATATAAATACACATAAACTCAAAATGTCATTATCACATTATTATAAACCATTATAATGGAATGCCACAGAGAACCCTTTTCAAATCCGATAATTATACAATTATTTTACATTGAAGAATGTCAAGGCCATATCTGCAATATGAGTAAGCATAACAGTGGAATCCAATGTGACAATTAGGTTGTTTCAGGCTAGACCTGTCAAAACACTCAATTGAGCTAATTTTGTTGCTTAAAAAAGTGTCATTTTTACACTGAACGAGTGTAGATTTCGACATTTGAGAGAAATTTGTCGAAATGTGCACACGTCACATGAAACAACCTTATTCTGAATGCTTTTAGTGACTCATTTTTAAGTCACTTTGATCTCAAAATAATACTAACACATGGTATTTTTGTGGTTTTATATATAAATAATGATGACTAATCGCTCATTCATAATGAAAAACCATCGGAATAATATATACAAATAACGTAACTTATAATGTTTGTTTATGTTTATCAAATATAATTACAAACATTATTTTCTAGATTTTTGTAAGCGCACGAGTTTTATAAGATATTTGAAATGACCTCCCCAATCAAATAAACCGTCCTTGTTCCATTGTTTATTTGATTTTTGCTATTCAGGGTTAATTATTAAAAAAATGATTTTTTTTATTTATTACAATATAAATGTATTGCCAAGAATAATCGATAATTATATCCCTAATACCTGAAATATCAATTTATACGCAGATTCGATATATACCTATTGTATTATTATATATTGCATTATCTTACTATAATACAGATTAACGCAAGTGGCCCTTAATTAATATTGTTATTTACAAATATAAATGATAAGATTAAATAGACAAATAGCATTAATATTGTTCATGTGTATTATTGCGTGATATCTTATTATCAGGAAGGATTAAATGATCTAAATGTTATTAAGTACCGTTATCTCCGAAAAAATAAACTTCAAATAGATTATAACAAGTTTTTTGTTTTTAAATACATTTCATTACACATTGATTACCTTGAGATTCATTGAAAACTAATATATACATTCTTCAAGGATTGAAAATTACCATAAAATCTATATTATACAGTGTTGAATTTTAAAACATATTTTTGTACAGATTTTGTTTTAGCACTCTACCCTTGGCGTCAAAGTTAATTTCCCAAATGTAACAACCGGCATTTTCTAAATGGCTCGTTGAAAAGCTATTAAGATATCTTACATTTGTATTTTTTACTTGAATTGGTTAAAATCTGAAATATCATCTAAATTTTTTAATTTAGTTAGTATTTTTGGATAAAGTTCAGTTTAAGGACAGTGAGCCGAAAAAGAAGTGGGTGACACAATCCGAAACAGATATAAGATTGCCCTCTCCCTTTAAGGAGAAGTGGGTTGAAGTTTATGTAATTGACAGTTCCAAACATCATAAAATATCAAAAATAAATTCATATCTCGCCGTCTAAATGCGTAATGCAATAAATGAATACCCCCCAACAGAGCTAAACTCGTTCAGGAAACAGTGAAGAAGAGACCGCGCCCAGTTTGACCCTGACTATTAGACGTCGTTCAAATTTGGGTTTGACTAATGTGGTCATGAGTAGAATTTTAGAAGGAGACCAACGTGAGCAGCAGTGAAAAAAAGAAATTAATTGGAAGAGATTTGAAAAAATAGAAGTTCAAGCCGCACAGCCCAACTCCAAAAACGCAGTTTTATCATACAACAGAACAAATACCAAAAGTGATAAGTGACCTAGCAAGCGTTACAAAAAAAGCGCTGAATTAAGTCCGATAAACATGTAACAATAGACAGCGGTGTCCGCAAACAAGATTTTTCAGAATCCGCTCTGTCGGGGTCAGTCAGGACTTTATCTATACAAGATACAATTTCGATCGCCAAATACTATAACTCATAACATAACCCGATCAAAATAAATTGTTAATTCAAAACTTAATATAAAACATGATTATAAATTAAATTAATTTATTAATTAAAAAATAACACTAATTTAATTCGATCGATAAATATTCAAATGTTGCTTTTGACAATCCTTTAGTCATGATGTCGGCCAGTTGTTCCTACGTTGAGATATATTTGACCTCAATAATTCCCTTCTCGATACAGTCACGAAGAAAGTTGTATTTCACGTCGATATGCTTCGTTCAATGCGTCTCTTTCTCTCGGCACATCCTGGTTGTCCTCATATAGTGTGATCGGATCTCGCCGATCTCGTTTAGTAAACCACGCAGCCATAAAACTTTGCATGCCGTCAGGTATAGTGACACGTACTCAGTTTCGGTAGACGACAATTATAAGCATGTTTTTTTACGCGTCATACAATTATTTTTTACGACAAAAACCTTGATTACATTTCTCGAAATGGATTTTCGGTCAACAGCGTCATCTACAAAGTAAGCATCTGCAAATCCGGTCAATACGTCCGAATCCTCCACGATACGATACCCCAGCCTTAGATCAATCGTTCCTTTGATGTAGTGAAAGATTCGCTTACCTGCCTTCCATTGTTCATTTGTCGCACATGATTGAAATTGGCTTAGGTAATTCACAGCTGCCGTTAGGTCTAGTCGAGTTGTTCCCGCCGCATACATAACAGTTCACGGTATGGTTCATTCGTGGGTTCAGACTCCTTGTCCTTCTTCAGTTTCAGATCGCATTCCATCTGTGTTGCACATGGTTTGCAGTGATTGCATGCCAAAACGTCAAAGCACATCTTCGAGGTAGCTCTGCTGATTCATTCTCAAGCTCCCACGACACCTATTTCGTTCAATATTGATGCATCTCGAATTCACTTGAAACCATCTTCATGGCTTTTCGGATTTCTTCAATGTTTTCGTCCAAGAGTATTAAGTCATCCACATACAGCAGCAGGTAAATCTTCTTCTGCCCATTTACTCTAGAATACAGGAAAAGATCATATTCTGATCGCACGAATCCGTTACCAAGCATGAACGTTTGAAATCGCTCATTCCACACGCAGGATACCTGTTTTAATCCATATCAGCTTTTTTTCCGTCTGGCAAAATACCTTCTTGTAGACTAGTTCCGATTCATCAAATACGACAACACGTTGTGTTACAATCTCCATCTTGATCAACTTCGAACCCAACGGAGACTTTGTTGAGGGAAATTGGCGTTATGTCGTCACAAAATTTGCATTCTTTTTAACAAATAAATGGTCGAAAAGCAGAATGCCCTCGTAGAGACTCTCTATGTACTTCGTCGTACTTTAAAATCCAGCTTCTTTTTGAGCAATGTTATCTGACTATTCTTTCCGAAAATCGATAAGACATCCATGGTTTAGTTCGGTGGATCAAATACAAAGAATAATATTTAGTAATTTAGATTAACAATTTAATGTAAACATTCAATGAAACTTACATATGAATAGTTAGAAACTTGTGTAGGAAGAAGCACAACCAAATTCTGGAGTAGACCGTAGTGTCCGGACAGTTGTCGGGGTCATGAATGCCATTCATTCTGCGAACTACCAATCACCGAGGTCGTTATCATAGCATCTCATCTTCGTTCGTAGTTTTTCTTGCGTCGATATATTTGCCCGTCTTGTAAATTCTTCTAAACAGTTATAAAAAACACACTTAAATTAGTTTATGTTATTTGAATTAGTCTGAGAAAAAGAGATAAACTTACTTGAACGCTGGGACATTGGCAACAATTTTCCATGCTGCTAAGACAACATTGTTGTTTGAATGCAGCTTGACCAATACGAGCTGCATTCAAACAACAATGCTGTGTTAGCAGCATGGAAAATTGTTTCTATCTAGACGAGAAATTTCTAGTTAATGACAGCTGAACATTTTGCCGGTTGTATTACTCCCACTGGGTTGACCTTGTCGAACGTGACTTTAAAAAAATGTACCCAAACTGTCGCCCATTTCCGTCAAAGTAAATTATGGTAACAGTGCGCACACATATGTGGATAAAATGGTATATGGCCATTTAGCCGAATGCCGTTTGGCCGAATGCGTTCGCGATTTAAACTCAGGATTACTCAAGATTGCTCAAGATTATTTACACATAATCTTTTCAGTTATGTGCTTTGTGTTGGAATAAAAAAAACGGTTTTCGGCCAAACGGCATTCGGCAAACGGGTTACATTCGGATAAAATGGCAGTGGCAGGCGCGCGGCCGAGAGTACTCGTGAGGGAAGAATTATGAGAAGGCAACAGCAAATTGCATTTTTACATGTGGTATCGTCTGTGGAATAGCTACATGGATTTTCGTCGGCCCAAAAGCGGCAGTTTTGCTTATTAACCGCGCAATGTGAAATGAGCATCGTCGCTCATGGCCTCTTGTCCATCATCATTCTCTTTTACCGCTATTACAATCAACTATTTAATATCTGTGTTCTCTCAAGTTTCTTCTACGTTGTTGTTTCCTGTCATTGCTCCATTTATTATACATATCATGAATTTCTCCATTACATCCTCCACCTTCCCTAAATCATGGAAAAGAGCAAGAATAATCCCTATTCACAAAAACTCTCGTTCCCAAGAGCTCAAAGACTTTCGTCCCATTAGCATCCTACCAGTTCTTTCAAAGATCTACGAGAAAGTCAGTCTGGCTTTCGTATGGGTCGTAGCACTGAATCTGCACTTCTCAATGTAAACGACGGCGTCCTTCGTATGCTTGATAAAAAGCAAAGTGCTCTTCTCATACTTTTAGATTTCTCATTCGCTTGTTTGTCATAAACTTATTAATAATTTTGGATTTACTCTAACATCATCTCGTCTCATATCAAGCTATCTTAGTGAACGCCAGCAATGTGTTGATATTTCTGGAAATTGTTCTAATTTCCTTCCTGTCTCAACCGGTGCTCCTCAAGGGTCAGTCCTCGGTACCCTATTTTTTTTTTGTACTTCAAAGTTCAACACAGTATCACCTATTTGCAGATGATGTCCAATTATATTATCCTTGCGATTTAAATTCACCTTCAAATGAATTCATGATATATCAACATGACATTGGCAATGTCAAAAACTGGTGTACGTTGAACGACCTTGTTTTGAACGGGAAGAAAACTCAAGTGATAATTTTTACTCCTCCTTATTTTAGATAATGAAGTTCTTTCCTACTCGCTTATAGTTAATAACCTCGGTTTATTAAGCAAGCTTTCATGGACCGAACATGCATCTAAAGCATCGTAGTCTGTGGCCTCATAGCAACTTAATGACTTCTGATACTCGCCTGAATCTAGTTCATTCTCATCTCGTTCCAATACTGACATATGGTAATGTCGTAATTGGTGAACCAACAGTAAAATCTTAAAATCCTTGAACGTTCTCTTAATGCTTGTACTAGATAGATAGATCTCGGTGTATATAGAAATGTTATACTTGGCTGTTTCCTAAAAAACTTCTTTAATTATAGATGTTGCTTATTTATAACAAACTTTTAAATACTCAAAGTCCAGATTATCTTTACGATAAGCTTAATTTTGCGAGATCACCGCGGAATCTAAATTTGTGCCTACCTTGTCATAATAGCCAAAAGCTACACAATTCGTTTTTCGTTAATGGACGTAAAATTTGGAATCAGTTGAAAATATATGTCAATACGTCAAAAAAAAGTCGGAAATATTCAAGTTTCAAATGCTATCGCAGCAGCTGGCGAACACCGTAAAATATGGGCCCGAAATATATGATATCTTAAAAAAAATATTTTCTTCATGTAAACTGAAGTCAAAACTTTAAATACGTTTTTCTCGAAATGGCATTTTTGAAATCACTCACTCATTGGATCCTGTAATACCTTGTAGGACATAGGGCCAGTGTGCGATGTCGCACACCGGATTCATTGACCATTATTGGTTCACAGGAGTGCTCTCCTACTGGAGAGAGCACAGTAGCTCCAATAGGAGAGCACTCGTGTGAACCCGTATATATATATATATGTATATATTATATTGGGAATCGTGAATCATCAACGCCATCATACACTTAGTGTTCTATACTGGGTGCGTCTGTTATTACTTATGTATTATTTCTAAAGTTCATTAAGATGTTTTTATACTCGAGACTATAAAAAAAACACATATACACCCCCGATTTACACTAAAATAGGTTCCAGACAAATCCGTGTAAAATGAAATCTTTGTTTTTCCTATATAAAACCGTGTAAAACGAAAAAACAGCACAATTAATCATTTATTCAAATGGAACAAGGCTAAAACATATCCAGAAACTTTAAACTAGGTATAGTTTGCCCAAAAAATGGCGTGATGTCGTAGTGAACTTATTCTAAAAATCAAAACAAATATAGAAACGAAAATGTTCTCAAAAAGTACCTGCTGAAACTTAACAAATTCAGGTATGTTCGAAATTTATTCGCTAACACTTTGAGGAACTATCAGCCTTTTCTACTTGTTTGGTATAATGTCAATTCTAACACTAGAATATTCCCGGTCTAAATCTACCAGCTCAACCATGGATTCGAGAGGATCGGAAGATCGGACGATTGGGAAGATACACTATCAGGAACTATCAGTATTTCTTCATTGATCGGTATATTGTCACCTCCACCACTGGAACATTTCCCGTCGGGTTCTACGACCGGCTCAACAGTTGATGGATCTGGAAGATTGGACGATTGAGATTGAGCGGACTTCATGAGGAAATCTGAAATTAACAGTTGCGTTGGTTTTTTGACTAAATCTTTATAAACTTCCACATATTGACTCAAGCATCTGTTATATAATATTACGTTGGAAACGAAGAGCCCGTTCAACATTCGTATCGATCGATCGAAAATGGTTTCCTAATTTTCTTCCCAACTGAAGACCTTCCTTTATGGCTCTCGCCGTGAATGTATCTTCATAATCATACTGATTAATTCATCTTCATCCATTTCTTGATCAGCCATAATTAGCTCAATATCTGCCTGAGAAAATCTTCAAAACCTTCTACTCCTAGAGTATGAGCTAGTTCAGCGATTTGGGAATATTCAGCTTCTAATGTATGTTGTTCGTTTCCACTTTCTACCGCTTCTGGCCATAACGCGTTCCAGCCATCATTGAGCGTTGATTGTTTGATTTGCATGTAGGACAATCCAATACGTTTGACGCAATCTAAGATAGTGAATTTTTCCACGCATTCATGAGAGTCAAAGATTCGTCTTTCTCCAATTGTTCCAGAATGTACTTGAATGTTTGCTTGATGTAAACAGCTTTGAATGTTGAGATTATCCCTTGGTCTAAAGGTTGTAATAAGGAACTTGTATTTTTTCCAGAATAATTCAGATTCATCGGCATTGAAGACCTGATCAGGAGTGTAAGAATTAGCGGCAATTATTTTGACTAGTTTGGCGGGATATTGCTCTGCTGCGGCCGAATTGACAGATGCACTTTTACCTTTCTTTTTAAGATTATGTAAAGAATTTCTCTGCTTGAATCTTTCAAACCACATCCGAAGAACTCGAAGATGTCTGATTCTGGTGTCTTCTGTAAATGCTCAGAGCCTTAATTTTAATAGCGCTGGTTTTCTTTTTCATTCGGTCTTCAATCCAAATCAATAGGGCTTTCTCCATATTTTCCATTGTACGTATGATATTGAGCTCGAACAGCTGCTAGCTCCAGCTGCAAAACTTTGTCTAATGGAATCTTCATTTTTTCGTATTGTTCGTATCGTGGCCTCATTCATTGAATAAAATCTGGCAACATCAGCTACTCTTTCTCCAATACGCAGACGATCCATTTGGAAGCCTGAAAAATTATGTAATTTGAATCACAAACTCATAGGTTTCGAAAAAGATATTAAATCAATAACTTCCCAGTTTAGACAAATGAACTAGCAATAATAATAGAAATTTGGTCTTTGCTATAATTTTTCATCAAACGATCTTCCTTTAACATGACCTTCACTGCGTTCGTTTTTAAACACAAGGATATGATTATGTAACCAAAAATACATTTTTAAAAAAAATCCGAATTTCATTAGTTTTAAAAGCGAAATCGTGTATCGGGGAATGGGTGTAGTCATATATGGTCGTATAAATGACCATTACACAACCATTACGATTACAATTATTTATTTCGATTTCTATATAAAAAAAAAACCAAACAAACAAACCAAAAAAAACCAACAAACAAACAACAAACAAACAACCAACAAACAAACGATTATTTTGATAAAAAATTTGCACAATTTGCAATCGCTGTTCAAGTGTGTAGCGTTCCATGATGAAATGTATACTAATGAAGTTTCATATGTCAAGAGAACAAGGAAAAACATGGCGTCGTTCAGCGCACCTATCGGAAAAAAGTTGAAGCGCACCTATTGAAAAACCCTTTAGTTTGAAGAAAGACATTTATATGATATTCGTTGTTATGACTATTAAACATAAACCTATTATGATCATATCACCAATTATTTTACAACCATTATACTAGACCAATGAAACATCTAGTCTTAACAACTAAAATATTAGGTATAAACGGTTTGGTTTTCCAAACGCGTATGAATACAGGTTATACCCATACTCCCTTGATTTGCTATCTATACATGTATATATATATATAAAAAAATAAAATCCTATAATATGTGTTTTGAAAAGAATTAATAGTCATAACTTGTTATATAAAATATCACAATCGTTTACTATCAAGATTTTACAAACAATTTTCATTTATATAAACCATTCATAAACCAAGTGACTTAAATGAACTATATAACAATCTACACACTTCTGCTACTGTATACTTGTGTTCGCTTAATAGATATGTATACGAATACATACATATAATAAACGATAATTTATCTTTTTGAAAAGTATACCTTGCGATGCAACTCAACCAACCTGAATGAGAGAGAGACCTAAAATGTACCCGCTGTAAAATAATTTTGTATAGGTATTAGGTACATACAGTAGTCGTAATTGCAACGCAACGACAACAACACACCGGCCGTGTACACCGCTGCGAGCCACAGCAGCGGATTCAATCAGTTTTAATTTATATTTATAATGTACTTAACCACAGTCGAAGTCAATCAACAACTCAGTCGTTGGCAAACAGTGAGCGCGAAAACATCTTTATAGAATTTTTGCCAAACAAATTATTTGTAATATACTATAAAGAAACGCGAATCACTCGGTTAATATATTACCAGTGCATTCAAAACAGGTTTAGCTAATTATTTACGAGAAACAAATATTTGTCAGAATACTGATTTGTTTGCTGGATACAGTTTTGTGATCCTTAAATTGATGTGCAAGTGCATCCCTTCCATGTGTATTGACAGTTGAGAAGATTAGTGCGAGTGGGACATTTTCCAGTGCAATGAGCCTAAGACACCAGCAACCTATCTTATAACTTTCTCAACATCAAAGTGACACCAAACTCTGCGATCTTGTGGAAATATTGACTGTGATATTGCAAGCATAATTATCTATACGCAGCACTGCATAAAAGTGAATGGTGATATTCTTTATTGACAAATTATATACGTGTTTGGGTGTATTTTTCATTGGATTGAACTACACTGACGTGAAGCACATTCCTGGGAAAAACCCAAATTAAACCAGGTAAGTCCCCTGCTTAAATGCATCTTATAGTGCGTACATAATTACACAGGTGAAAATCCGCATAATCGTCAAGTTCTGATTGCAAAACTTTCCGCAATACGTCGTTAAAAAATATTAAAAACCCAATATAACTATAAAATAAAATATAAACTATATATTTTAAATGTGTACATACAATACAGGTTATGATCACGTTTTAACGTAATATGTATAATGTATATATATACGTATATGTCGTTTGGTATATTGATAAAATGTATTAGATGCAGCAAAAAGATTCGCCAGCACTGAAATCTTACTTTAATTTTTTTTATATCTACTTATGTACATACAATTATTACGAGCAATTTGTATGCATAAAACAAGTTTTTCGGACGCCTGCGTCTTTGTATAAATTCAATTCGACAATTACAATTATATACACATTTACTGATATAGCTACACTCTTGTGCATACAAATTAGTTGACCTTAACTTAAAAAAAAAAAACATGTGCTATGTTTTTTTTGTATGAACATTTATAAATAGTAATCATTGTTAAAAGTTTTAATTATAGACGATATTAGTAGTAAATAAATACATCGTTATCTACCGCAGGCAGTATGTTGAAATATTACATTGAACTATGGTTTTTATTGCTGTTTTGTAATTTAAAGACGAATCCAAAAGAGGAAAAATACTTGAAATATCGCGTGAAAAAACCAAAAAAAAAATGTTTTACAGATGGCGTGCACGAGTAAGAAGAATCCAACAAAACAAGAAATAGTTGAATAATATAAAATAAAAGTAACAGATGGCATTCGCAATGCACGAGTAAGAATGGATAATATAGCAATTAGGGTTCAATGAACTTTAATGTTAAGTTTTGAACTTTATTAGTCGTCTGAACTACTTTTGACATGTGGGATTATTTAAAGTCTTGCAAGTCGCTATAAAGTTGTTCATTCTTGAGATTTTCTTTATACCGCCAAATGCATCAATTTTTTTTTTTTTTATAACATATATATATGTATATGATCTTAGTTTGGTGATGACAAGATAAAAATAAAGTGTTTATACGAAAATAATCAGATTTCCGGTCTGACCTAATGTTTCTATTAAAAGGTGTGGCAATTCTCTGATGTCTGCCGTCGAAATAAAAAAAATAGCAACTTAACGTGTTATGATTGTTAGAACAGGAGATAATAAAAAAGGTTTAGTGGTTCATAGGGTGGTCGTTCACAGGGTTTTCCATTAAGGGCGCTTGAGCTTTGAAATGAAAAAAAATACATGTAGGAGAGATATTTGCGAAAAAAAATG
>JANSTU010037053.1:0-11344 GCA_027564075.1 Bolitophila hybrida
CCACAGCCTCATTACCACCCCGCTCCTGCTCCAGCACCACAGCCCCAATACCAACCCGCTCCAGCTCCAGCTCCAGCACCACAGCCTCAATACCACCCCGCTCCTGCTCCAGCACCACAGCCCCAATACCAATCAGCTCCAGCTCCAGCTCCAGCACCACAGCCTCATTACCACCCCGCTCCTGCTCCAGCACCACAGCCCCAATACCAACCCGCTCCAGCTCCAGCTCCAGCCCCACAGCCTCATTACCACCCCGCTCCTGCTCCAGCACCACAGCCCCAATACCAACCCGCTCCAGCTCCAGCACCAGCACCAGCCCCAGCACCAGCACCTGCACCAGCACCAACTCCATCGCACACCTTCGATGAAGCTAGTGGCTACAACTACAAAGTACCAAGTGTCCACTTCTAATAAACCGGCAGGCAATATCTTTAGTTTTATCTAGTGATTACGCTTTTTTGTCTATTATTAACACTCGTACAAAAAAAAAAAACAAACAAACAAAACAAAACAAAAAATAAAAACAAAATAAAAAATAATTAAAAAATAAACATTGTTTTTCTTATGTATACTATAATAAAAAGTCTTAAATATTCGAGAGAAACAGAACGATTGAGAGAGAGAGAGAAAGAGATACAGAACAAACAAGCAAACAAAAAATTATAAAGAAACGTGTTCCATAAGCCCAAAAGCGGTGGTAGTCGCACGAGTTCAAACAACACACAACAACAGCAAAACACCCAAACAGCGCGCGCATCTTCAAGAAACGACGTGAACTTGAGCCCGACCGCGCACGATTATATAATTAATTAATTATATATATATAGTATATATGTTATTGTGCGCAAACATGTTTTCGTCAGAAAGCTCTGTCGCATCTCGCTATTTATCAACATAATAATATACTTATATACATACAAATGATATCGAAATACATAATATTATGCGAATGCCATATACTGGTATATACGGAATTATGCTAATGATGACCTTCAGCTGAACGCCTTGCGGTCGACCGTCGGGTGTAGGTACTTTTAAATGAAGATGACCATTCGTTTTTTGGCAGATTTTGTGGTACAATAATGAGGGATAAGAAGTGTTTTTTTTTTTGTTGTCTCTGTAGGAGTTACTCCTAATTCAGTATCTATTGATTTTTTATGTTTAACATAGCAATGACCTTTCGATTGTGGTTTGCGGATATTAAGCTGTTTCATGTGGTATTTCAGACCATATCGGGTTTATATGATATTAGAAGATGGCACTAACAAAAAAAGCGGATAATCTGATCAGGAAATTTGTTTATATATAGATTGGGTGAATGCTGTTTTGAATTTTAAGTAGAATTATTTAAATTATAGAGATTTTTTAATGAATAAATTTTGAAAAATTGATTGTGGTTTTTGAAATTGCCAAAGGAGCAAGGTTAAATGATTTAGATTTGAATATGTACATATATTACTAATATTATCTTATAAAAATATACTTTTTTCGAAAAACATTTTAGTTTCGTTTATAAAATCTGGTCGACAGAAAAATTCGTCAGTGATTGACTGCACAGAAACGTCAACATCAAACGAATGGTCTCGGAGTTGGTTTATGAATACAGCATCCAAAAATATCAGACCTTTCAAGTGTGAACCATTGAGTTCGGTTTTCTAACTGCAGGAACATCAAACAAATATATTCAGTGCTTTAAAAAAAAAAACAAGATACGTTTTTTCTTGAGAATTTTGTAGTATAAGTTGTTTGGGGATAAATCCTCTTATACCCCTTTAAGAGGCTTTACAGTTTATAAATCCATCCATAATGCCATCAATGTTACCTTTACCAACAAAGAAACCTTTCAAATGTTGAAAATGGTTTGAAATTGTTAGTTTTATTTTTTAGATGAAAAAAATAGTACGAATGTACCTTAAAGTTATAAATTCGATAATTTCTTGCAGTTGGGACCCTCTTCCACTGTTGCTTGACACTGGCCGACAAGATTGCTACCACTGAATTTGAGACACCCAAATTTTGATCAGATGGTAAAACAGCTAGCAATTAAAGCAGCGATTAACATCGAGTTCTTCATACACGCGGCCTTTTTGGCTTCCAATTCGGAGTTTTGACTCTAATTGCAGCTTTTTTCTAATTTTTTTTTTGTTTTTTTTCTACAAAATTTGTCGCCTTTTTAAGTTTAGTTTAGTTTTTCGTTTTTTTCTACACACGTTTTCTAAAACAAGGAAATTTGTAGAAAAAATAGTTGAAAATTTATATTTTTCTTCAAATAGACTGTCGATTTTTTATAGAAAATGTGTAGTTTTTTCTACATTTTTTTTTGTATTTTGTCGTTTTTTCTAGAAAATTGGAAAATTCTAATACAATTTTAATGTAATATTGTTCTTAAAAAAAGAAACCTCATTGTTGTTTTTCGATAAAATTTATTTTTTCCCCAAAAAGTGTTTTTTTGATTTAGAAAGTTTATGTAGTCGTAGAAAAAATAAATAAATATTCATATTTTCCTATAAGTTTTATCGATTCTTTTCTAGAAAATTAGTGTATTTTGAACTGTAGAATATATATTGTTTTAGAAAAAATTTAATTTCTTGCAGTTTTCTAGTTTTTTTAAATTGTGTATTATTTTAAATATTTAATTTAATATTTTTAATAAAAATGTAAAATTTGTTTTTTTTTTTGAATTTCACGTTTTTTTGAAGAATGAGTCTTTATATAAAATTTAGAAACTTTGTTCTTTTTTCCATTAAATAATTACTTTTTAATTAGTTTTTATTTTTTTTTAAATTTGTTGTTTTTTTGAATTTTATCTATTTTTCATGTACATCTGTTTTCTTTGATTTTATTTTCCTAGAAAATTGGGCGTTTTCACAAACAATTGCAGTTTTTCTTTAAACTATAACGTTCTACAAAAATAAAAATTTATTGTTGTAGGTTTTCTAGATTTTTTTAAAAAAATCTGCAATACAATCCGGAGTTTTGACTCTAATTTTAGTTTTTTTCTATACATAATTGTCTAATTTTTTTTCCGTTTTTTTCTACAAAATTTGTCGCCCTATAAGTAATTTTTTTTCATGGAAATTCATAGTTTTTTTGTTAAGAAATTTTATGTTTTTGACTCTGGAAAATTTTGTCGTATATTTTTCTACAAATAAAATGTCGATTTTTATAGAAAATGTGTAGTTATTCTACAAAATTTTCCTTTTTTTAAAGTTTTTTTTGTTTTAGTAAATTTGCATCTATTCTTTAAAATTTGTAGTTTTTTTCTAGACAATTGGAAAATTCTAAAACAATTTTATTGAAGTATTGTAATATTGTTCTAAAAAAAGAAAATTTATTGTAGTTTTTCGATGGTGCACAATGGTTCCGATCTGTGACCTTCGTGCGTCCGTTCTTACTTAGAACGATACTCCATACACACAAATCTAATCATCGATAAAATATTGTTTTTCTCCGAAAAGTGTTTAATGTTTTATTAAAAAAAACCTGGAAAAAGATAATTTTTTTGTAGTTTTCTAAATTTTTTCTTTTTTTCTTTGAAAAATTTATATTATTTTAAAGATTTTCTGTTTTTTTTTTAAATAATTTTTGTATATTATAGATAATTTTGCAATTTTGTTTTTTTTTTATAGAAAATTTATTGAAATAGATAATTTCTTGTAGTTTTTTAGCCTTTAATTTTTTTCTATGAAATATGTATATTATTTAGTTTTTTTTAAACAATTGTTGTATTTTATAGATAATTTTCTAAATTTGTTGATTTTTTTTTGAAAATTTAATTTTTTTTTAAATAAATATAATCTAATAATAATAACTTTTTTCTAGAAACTATAAATGTTCTAAAAAATGTTGTTGTTTTTCTAGAAAAATATGAAAGTTGGTTGTTTTACATTTTGTAAATTCTATTTTTGAAAATTTGTGGTTCTCAAAAAAATATTTTCTACAAAATTTATAATTTTTTTCTCGAAAATGTCTTTAAAATTTGTTCGTTATTTTCCTAGAAAATCTTTTGTCTGTTTAAAAAAACGTCGTTTTTTTTAAAATTTGAAATTTTTCACTAAAAAATTCATTAAATATATGAAAATTTACAGTTTTTCTAAAAAAAACTTCTAGTTTTGTATTTTTTTAGAAAATGTATTTATAAATTTGTCGTTATTTTCTTAGATAGGAGACATAATTATAGTTTAAAAAATTGTTGTTTTTTTAAAAAAAAAATGTTGTTTTTTGTCTGTAAATTCACTTTTTTAAAATTTGTCGTTTTAATATATTTTTTTGAAAAAAATAAATAGAAATAAACAAAAAAAAGTTTCTACGAAATTTATCTTTTTTCTAGAAAATGTCTTTCTTTAAATTTGACGAGAAAACTCTTTAAAAACAAATAGTTTTTTTTTTTTAGTATCTTTAAATTTTTCGAAAATTTACAGTTTTTCATCTGAAAATTTGTAAATTTTAATTTTTGAAAAATTAAAGTTTTTCTAAAAAATTATCTTTGTAGATACATACTATAAAATTGGTCGTATCTTATTAAATGTAACGTTTTCTTTAATAATTTTATTTTAAGGGAAAAAATCAGTGAGATTTTAGAAAATGTGCGCGTTTTTTTTTTAAAGTTTTCCTATAAATATATTTTTTTTATTTTTTTCATTAAATTGGTCGTTTTTTTAATTTTTTTAATGTTTTAAAAAATGAAAATATATTAGTGTTGGTTATATAGAAAATGTTGAAATTTTGTTAATTTTCGCCAGTAATTTTTATTTTTTTTTTAAATTGTCGAAAAACATTGAGAAACTTTGTGAAAATGTGTTTTTTTTTAATATATTTTTTTGTTCTTTCTTTTTTATAGAAAATGCTTTTTTTAAATATGTCGTTAATTTCCTAGATAATCATTTGTCACTTTAAAAACAAATCATTCTGTTAAAAAAATTTACGTTTTTTACAAAAACATAATAATAAAATAGGCAAATTAGCAGTTTTTCTAAAAAAAATCTTTTAGTATTTGTATTTTATCTAGACATTTTTTTTATTTTCCTAGATAATCCTATTTAGTCAATTTTAAAAAATTTTTTTTTAGAAAAATTGACGTTTTTTACTAAAAAAATATTTTAATTTTTAAAAAATTACAGTTTTTCTAAAAACAAAAAACTTCCAGGAAATTTGAAGAAAAATTATAGAAAACTGGTCGTATCTTAGAAAATGTAGAAAACAATTTTAGCATTTGCACTTCAGTGAGGCTCCACATCGACAAAAAAACTGTTTTTATTTCCTAGCACCTGTTTGTATGAAACTTTTTTTAATTGAAAGGACAAAAAAAAAAGTCGATTGACATTTTTTTAATACTTAGCTTCTTTTTAGGAAATATGTGAGTTTTAAAAAAGGTTTTTTTAGAAAAAAAATCTAGAGAATTGTTTTTCTTTTCAAACAATTGTAGTTTTTTCTAGAAACTATAATACCTATAATGTTTTAAAAAAACGAAAATTTATTTATTTATTGGTTCACTTTAAAAAAAGTAGTTTTTTAAGAAAATTATTTGTTTTTCACTCTATTTTTTTTTACTTTTGGAAATTGACAGTTTTTTTTTTGTAGGAACTTTGTAGAAACAAATCTAGAAAACTTATTGTATCTTATCTAGAACATATTTGTAGTTTTCTAGAAAAAATAAAAATTTCGTTTTTGTGTATTTTTTTATCTAGAAAATTTATTGTTTTCTTTTACAATTGTGGTATTTGCACAGTTTGCACTGCTCTTCTCAGAACACAGAACTTTTTTTAAATTTATTTCCTGGCGCTCACCCCCCCCCCCTTAAAGGGTAAAAGAGAGTTTTAGTTTGTATTAAACTTTTTATTTGAAGGGAGCAGTCGAAGGATGATTTTTGAATAGCATTTTTTAGAAAATGTGTGAGTTTAAAAAAAAGAATTCCTATAATATTGGTCGTTTTTAAGTATTTTTTTATCTAGAAACTATAATAACTTTAATGTTCTAAAAAATTAAAATGTATTGTTGTTCGTTATCTAGAAAATATTGAAATTTTGTTGTTTTTCGCCTGTAAATTCCCTTTTGTTAAAATTGGACGTATTATTTTTTTTTGTTTTTATTTTTTGTATAAAATATGTATTTTTTTACAGAAACTGTTTTTATTAAATTTGTCTTTAATTTCCTAGATAATCTCTTTCTTATTTGAAGGGAAAAAAGCATTCGAATGAATGGTTTAAATACATAATAACTGCATACATTTTTTAAAGTTTTTTTTATAATTTTTTTTGTATTAAATTCAAAAATAAGACAAAATAAAAACGAAAAAACTATTCATCTTAGTTTAGAAGTTATGGCATCTCGCGAATAACAATCCAGAGCCCTCACACGCAGTTATTGTCTATTTTCAAAAAAAAAGGAAAAGGCAGTCATAGGTTGCTATCCTTCGGCTCTAGGTTGATATTCCCATTGATTGCTTTTTGAGTAAAGCCTAAGAGCGTGCAAAAAAATAAGAAGTTAAAAAAAAGTTATTTTTTATTTAAATCATTTATTCAAATGCCGTTTTTTTCCATCCCTTCATACAAACTAATCCACCCCTAACCATTTAAGTGGGGCGAGCGCCAGGAAAATCTTGTATGGTTGGGGAGGTCACCACTTAAAGTTAAATAGGGCTGGAAACCTCTCCATTTGCCAAAAGATCAATCCGTGACCAATAAATACATAGCCTGATGTGACTAAATTCACTGTTCTGGCCATTTAGCAAGAACACCAATTGCAGATATTGCGCAAACAAAAATTATAAACTAAAAAAAAAATAGTTGTAAAATTTTTAATTTATTTGTATTCTTGCCATTTCATAAAAGTCAATTCATCATTGAATCTATATTATTATTCAAAATTACCACCTATAAATCCAATACACACAAATTGGCAAATATTTGATACTAAATCACTATCCAGTAAGATAAAACGCCTTTTTTATATTTTCACTCTTGAAATTATGTAAAAATTCGCTATCGAAACTGCACGATCGCCAAGCATAAATGCCACTTTTGATTCGAAAAAAAAAACACATAAAAAACATATAAACTTAAAACAAAAAGGCAGTTTATTCAATTTATTACACTGTAATAATGGCTAGAGTATATTTTTATGTGAGTTATGTTATAGATTAGAGATATCCATTATCCAACCAAGACAAATTTTTAAATGTCACACACAGTTTCGTTTCGGAAAATAGACGAATTTAATTATGCGACATATAAAAACAACCGCAGCGATTTTAAGAACGAAAATATACAAACATACATATTTTGAATAGGTTAAATGTTGTTTTTGTTATTGCCAGACGGAAAACAGTTAAATCTAAGCAAATACATGATGCTAAGTGGTTGAAATTAATTTGAAGATGATTGTTTCTATATAATTATATCGTTCACCTTGAAAGTGTCGAGTTTAACAGATATGAATGGCAGATGCGCTTTTGTGGTAACCAAATATGTATTGAAAGTATATTTTCGCACCTACGCCCACATTGAATAAGCTGTGACAGCAGGTGAACATTATGATGAATAGACATATTTTTTTTATTTGTTTTTGAGTTTTTTTATTCGTTCATTTGAAATAATATGGACTTGCAATTTGATCAGTCAAGATATCAGAGCTTAGAAGAGACCGACACTGGGACGCTTGTAGTTGTAGCCGGTTTGCTCATTGAAGGTGTGGCTGGGCTGAGGTTGTTGGTGATGTTGCTGGGGTGGGAAGTATGGCTGCTGTGGCTGAGGACGGGGCTGTTCGTGGTGCACAGGGGGCAGGTATTGCTGTTGCACGGGCTGTGGGTGTGGACGTGGTGCTGGGGCAGGCTGGTAGTGAGGTTGTGGACGTGGAGCAGGTGCGTCATGGTGGTGGTGCACAGGGGGCAGGTATTGCTGCTGAACTGGTGCTGGTGCTGGTGCAGGTGGGAAGTATTGTTGCACGGGCTGTGGACGTGGCTGAGGTGCTGGTGCTGGGATATCAAACACGGGCAGATTGTATTCAATTTGGGGCTGGTGGTGTTGTACGGGTGGCAAGTACTGTTGTTGAACATGGTTGTCATGGACTGGAGCAACGAATGGCTTCTCCTGGTAGACGACGTGCTGAACCTGTGGTTGGTGGTGTACTTGAGGTTTGTGGTGTACCTGAGGTTGTGGTTGGTAGTGTGGTTGAGGTTGTGGTTGATGATGGTGTTCCTGGTGATGAACATGGTTGCTGTCATCGAACGATGGACGACCCTGGGGATAAGCGTATCCGTTGTCGTTGTTGAACAGATGCGAAACATCACCGCTGACAGCGGCAATGATTGCAAAACAAACCAAGAAGGACTTCTGCAAAACGTGAAAGAAAAAAAGGCACTTAATAAATATTATAGATCACTATGATACACATCACTTTTATAATAATGGCTAATTAAAAACTGAACACATTCCGATCGATCACTTACCATTTTAATGATATTCAACTGCTCCGTACAACGTTGCTGGAGCTCAATAAGCTCTTGAATGAGTTCTAGATATCCAAAGATCCGTATTTATATGCTGATTCTATTCTTCTGTCGCGCCAATTCTTAGGATGGCTGACGCACACTAATTCACTATATGTACACGCTAAAACCGGTCGTATTCATCTCGCTTTTTAGGAGTTTTTTATAGGCAAAACTCGAAAATTACATGAAAAAGTGTATGTGTTTTTTTATATAGGTATGTATTATGTATAAGTTGTTTGTATATACACGAAAAGCTTTGTGCGATACCAATTAGTGACCACAGTATAGGTGCGTATGATGTGCGTGTCCAACAAGTTCAAAAGGTGCAAAAGAAAATAATTATATTACAAGTATATAATGTAGAAATCATACAAAAGTGAAAAGGCCAATATGTCTGCGGATGTGCGGATTGCGAGTCAGTCAGACGCGGTATTAAAAATACCTGGGGTCGTGCGTGTCATTATGTTCTTCGTAAGAATAGAGGATACAGGTTGTATCGGTTGTATGTTTTAGCGTTACAGGTATTTAATTGTGTATATACATTCAAACACATCATCTATTTCCTATATTTTTTTTTCTTCAAATAAAGGTACATAACTTGTGAATCATATATTGTTATAATATGATTACATAATAAATAACAAAAAGTTAACTTACAGTAGGTATAACAAAATATATTAGGACTGTATTTTATGTTAAACAATATTATAAATGCATTTTGTGTTATATATGTATTTGTATATTCCATATAATATATTTAAGTTTTTTTTTAAACTAAATTTATGTATCTTTCAATCTGGATTGGACAACCTTACCTAAATACAGTCGCGGCCAGACAAATATTTTGCGAATAATTTACTAAACAGAAGTCCTCAAATACCTGGCAAAAATACAGAACACAAAAAATGTTTTAAAATTATTTGTTACGGAATTGTTTTTTAAACAAGAAGTAAAAGTTCACATTTCAGTTTCAATTACGCAATTTCACCGTACTTATTACAAGGACAACTTCTATCGTGTCAAGTTGGGGATGCTATTTTACAGATGTGGAGACAATAAAAGCTGCCGTGACGCGAACTCCGAAGTCTTCCGGGAGGAATTCGTGATGCACTACGTCGTTGTATTCGATGAAAACAGTGAGCATCACCTTCTTTTTCGATTGAAATCTACGCGGTTTTCTCGGTCTCGGCTTTTCTGGCGCACGCCATTCTCTCGCTTGATGTCTGGTTTGTGTGTTGTTCGATCAAGTTAAAAAAACTTACAAAAACATAAGACGACAGACTGTAAGCTTTCTGGGTGCACAATGTGTGGCAAACACCACCATAATTAGTTACATATAAATCAATATAATAGTAACAAAGAACTCAAGTGTTATTAGCCACAGCTCAAGTAACACTCAAGTCTCAATCAGGTCAGTTCATAGTAGCACGTTGTCTGCTAGACCAGGGCCGCCAAACTTCATTCATTACTGAAGATATTGTGCAAATATAGAATTTATCAAAAAATAAAATTGCAGCACAAGTTTCAGTTCTCGGGGCAACCACATCAGAACTGTCTAAAAGCAGCGTAAGTGTAGATTTGCATTCGAAGTACAATACAAATTTTAACATGAATATTGAAGCACTTGTACTTCCAAGAATTACGAATTACACATTGTCAGGGAAATTGGTCACACTTGAAAGGTCTGATTCTCGCAGATCCCGATTGTCGTCAGCCTGGTCGCATTGACATGCTTCTAGGAGCTGATGTCTTAGCTCACGCGTTGAGAATAGGATTAGTTAAAGGTCCAATGGGACCGCCAGTGGCTCAGCACACGGAATTAGGCTGGATATTGACTGGTAACATGGTTGAAAATACCGACAAAGTGGCAAAGTATACCGTTGTCAGTTGTATGTCGATATCTGAGGCTGGATAGCCAAGTCAAAAAATGTTGGGAAATGGAAGAAGTTAGCGTTGAATGAATACCAACTAAAGAAGAACATGAATATAGAGAACACTTCATGAACACGCATAAGCGTAATTCTGAAGGAAGATTTGTAGTGTCTCTTCCGTTTAAATCGAACTCTCCAAGTTTAGGTTCGTCACGTGGTCAGGCCGTCTCGCGGCTTCTTAGCTTAAAACGCCGGTTAAGCAAAGACCAAGGTATGAGAGATCAGTACAATGTATTTTTACAAGATTACGAGACTTTGCAACCATTGACAAAAGCATAGATCCTGTTCCAACCTATTACTTGCAACACCACGCTGTCTTTAAATATACAATATACTTTTTTAGCAATTCGATCCCTTCGTCAATTGGCATTAGACGAGAGATCATTGTATCCACTTGCATCCCACGTCACACTAAATGACTTTTATGTGGATGACGTTATTTCAGGAGCAGACAACATTGAAGATGTCCTTGTCTTACAAGAAGAATTAATCAATATATTGAAAAAGGGAGGTTTCGGATTAAGGAAATGGATTTCCAAAAGTACTGATGTACTTAAAGCAGTACCAGAGGAAGATACAGAAGTTTCATTACCTCTTAAAATAGATATTGATTCGAATTCAAAAACCTTATGCCCGCATTATTGTCCTTTAACAGACTCTTAAATTTAAAGTATCGTTACCAAGCAACAACAAATTTCCAACAAAACGAATTGTCCTTTCTGAAACAGCAAAGATTTTTGATCCAGTAAGCTGGCTTGGGCCTGTGATTATAAAAGCAAAAATAATGTTTCAGGACTTGTGGCTTCAAAAACTCTCTTGGTACGACAAACTTCCGTCTAAAAATGCTGAAGCATGGCTCGAGTTTCTCAGTAGTCTTCCGAAATTGCAAGATTTCAAAATTAATAGATGGATTGGAAAAACCAAT
>JANSTU010037064.1:0-25224 GCA_027564075.1 Bolitophila hybrida
AAAAATTAATAAAAAATATCAATGTATGCTCATTTGATCGCATTTTTAAAAACGTACCAATAGATGGCCCACCCTTTTTATTAGTAAAACAAAAATAAAACACTCATATTTTTATATTTTTTGGTATTCAAATGAGTTTATCGGATTACAGTATCCGTGTGCGCCATGTTGAACACATATTTGAGCTAAAATAATAAGTTATTGTATTGGATATTTGCTAATATTTTCTTTTATGTGAGAATAGGACCACTGCTGAAGGGTTAACAAATAGTTGGTTGTCAATCCACCACTTTTCTACAATTCTTAATGCTTGTTGCATAACATTTGCATAATTGTGTTTTTATCCTTTCCGGATATGAGGATTGCTATATCATCGCAAAGCCAATTGTACCCGAAGCTGTTTAGGACTTTAAGTAGTCCATCTATTACTAAACACCACATGAGAGACTATAGAACACCCCCTTGTGGAAATCCTTGGAAGCGTGTTGCATTTTATTTAAGGGTTTTTCGCACATTCTTTCGAGTTTTTTTAAGAACAGACGATGTAAGACTAATTGGGCGGAAAGAGCTTGCTGAATTGTAATTGTCATTTCCTGGTTCAGTTGTTGCCACATTTTAGGGATGTAACTCATTGCTAAATTAGATCTGAAGAGTCTTTTTGCCTGAAGCATTCCATCATATAAACGCTCAGGGCATGATTTAACTTTGTTTTCTAGCCGTCATAGAGACTGCCTGAGTAGGTGTAATCTATTATACCACCATGGCGGTTTATGTTCAGAGCGTGTTTTTGTGATTGGACAGCTTATAGAGTCACAGTTCCTCGGGTTTCTATGATCAGGTTAGTTGGTAATGATTTCTGTGTTTAAGTTGAATTCGATGATTCTGTGATCAGACATTAACATTTTCACCGAAGCACGCCAATCTACAAGTCGGCTTGTAGCTAAGGTAAGGTCAATGACCTTTTTCGATACTTTTGTTACAATATGTGACCACGGCTGCTAGTTCCCCGGATGGTGGTGGCAGTAGTGAGTCGTATGGAAGGTATACGGATGCTATCACTGTTTCTTGTCTTCCTCAGTTTATGAAGTGTGATATTTTTATTGCTGAAATGTCACAACAGCTAAGATTAGATAAAAAGAATGCGTTTAGGCACGTTCTTACCTTGTTTGGGGTGGGAGCGAATATTGAATAGCCGGGGTTTTCGATGCCCTTGATTATTCCATTCCACTGCCACGGCTCTTGGATAAGAGGCATTTCTATCTGACCACTACCCATGACAGCTCTGATGTCACTCATTGCTGCCCGGCAGTGGTGCATATTTATCTGAATTATTATTATTTATCCGATAGAAACTTCAGAAGTGTATACAAATTGCCCCGCAAAGCCAGCTACAGTTTATGGGATTTATACAGAGACAATGCAACAAACTATGTCGGAGCAGCAGCAATCTTCCTAAAATCTGAGCGAAATGTTGGTTTCGATAAAGAGCTATGCCATTCATTAGCTAATATTGGCACAACCTGACATTTCAGTCCACCGCACTTTAATGGATTAGCAGAATTTGCGATAAAATTCCATCTTAAGCGAATTATATGGGATAGTATATTAACGTTTGAAGAAATAACAATATGCACCGAATCGCTATCCTGACCAGTCGTGTGGACCCGTAATGGTCAATGGTGTGCGACATCGCACATATGAAATATTTGGATAATTTTCTTGTGAACCATGTTTCCAAAACTTCTACGGCATTCTGAGACATCAAGAAAAGATTGCATTTTAATGATTTCTAAGCGAAAATCGGATGGAACTTTTTCAATAGGTTAAAGTAGTTAAAGTCAAATAAAATCCTGTAGCAAATTCTCTCAAACAAAATATAAAAATTTAACAAAAATTTAATTTGTAATGCAAATAACGAAAAGTCTGTAGGTCTGTTTTCGGCAAAAACAATGCACTCAAACCGCCAAAAATATTTTTTCCCAATCTCGTTTTCACACATATACACGTTTTTTAATAAATCCGTCAATTGGATTTACCATGTTAAAAATTAGCTGTCCCAAAAGAACCAAAAGTCTGAAAATTCATCATGTATTGTCCAAATTGGGAAAATAGTCTGGTTCTTTCAATTGTGACTGTAGTTATGTACTGTTTTTTACATGTTTTTAAGAAACGCCAGCACTTTTTTCCACAATGTGAAAAACCAAAGCAAACAATTACCTCTACTTAACTAGCGTATGCCGTCTTAAATTCATTCACAAAAGATAAAAATTGCCGATGAGTTCTTAAAATAAATAAAACCCCAAAATTTCTTAAAATTGATATTTTTAGGCATTTTAGGAATTTTATAAAACGATTGATTTTTATTTATTTATTAATATAATATCCAATTACAATAAAGGCTTAATCATCCCGTATACCATGCACAATTATGCAACCCTCCACGTCCACTTCATCATGAACCTCATCCTCGCTATCTAATACGTCCTCTTCCGAACCGGAATCACTACCGTCGTCCGTGACAACACGATATTGCTTAAAGAAATTACTGGGATTGTTCGTACTCAATTGTGGTTCGGCCATAATCTTCGCGGCCAGTTTATTTCTTGCTTCCAAACGTTCCTGTGCATGTTGTCTCTCCATTTCCTATGGATAAATAATTGTTTAATAAATAAATATTTAGGCATATATACAAATAACGGGTTGCATACCTTTACTGCATCAATCTGTATACGCTGCACAGCAATTGATTCCTGTAGGGTTAATAATTGTACATGTGAATTACGTAAGGTTGGCGGTGTGGCTGCTGTAATCTCCCAGTGCTTGCCGTGTGTACGTGCCTTTTCTTTGAGCTCACTGTGGCTGTCCGACTTGGTGGTCTTGTGTGGTAAGAATTTTGTTTTACCGGTTCCATGATGCTCCATATCACAAACGTAGAGTGCATGCGGTTCAAGTTCAGCATTTGAGGACTTAAGACTGGCGACTCCACTGCTCGTTGTTAAATCTTCGGTCTTGTTAAATGACTTGATTTCAGCCAAATCGGCGGCTGTTATTAACTTTACTTCGGGTTTGATGAATTTCACTTGTTTCGATACATCTCGAGATTGTGCCAGTATCTTAATAGGATCTGTTTCATCGTCATCATCGCTGTCTAGCGTTGGCTCGGGTACGTCAGGTTCGTATTTACCATTCCATTCCATTGAAGTTACAGCACGTTTGCCGGTGGCTGCAATATTCAATTGTCCAAACATGTCGGCGGCATTATTGATTTCATCTTTAGCGGAGAGCTCAACAAGAATTCGATCGTACAGATTTTGAATGCGTAAACCTTTGTCGGGCAACTTTGCCAGCCGGGACTTGTTACTGAGTAACATCATCTGGCGATCACGCAATTCTTCTAGTTGCACTTTTGTGTAATTCGAGAGCTGCTCGACACGATACTCTTTGTCCTTGGGACGGGTAGGAATGTTACTTTGAGTAGATGTAGTTTTCATTTTTAATTTTTAATATATTCTAGGTAAAAAAGGTATAATTTATAATCATTTGTTTTTGTTTCTTAATTATGATTGTTGACAGTTCTTGACACTTGCACTTGCGCATTAAATATCAATGAACTATGTTGTGTATTGGATTGTGAATGTCGAAACTACAATAAATTTTTTATTTATTTATATTGTGGTCGAGTGGCGTAGCCACGAGGTGTAAAATTGTGTAAACATTTTTAAGGAACTATTTACACGTAAAGGCCATATAGCCTTATGCATAGTGTAGCATATAGAAAATTCATATAAAACAAATATTTTAAAATTTATAACTCCTTAAAACTAATAAACTATTATATTATGGATGTATATGTATGGTCAATGAATCCGGTGTGCGGCATGTCCCCCAAGGGATTACAGGATCCAATGAGATGATGAGAAAAACAGAAAACATTTTAGGAAATAAGGAATATACAATAGAGGATGGAGTAAGGAACCTTCATACAAAAATTACTAAGTGAGGGTGGAGTCGTTCCAACTATGTTGGATATCCACGTCTCAATTAGTGACTATGTAATATGCAATTTATCACTGATGGTGTGTGGAAAAAATGGACATAAATGTAAATGGTTGCAAAAATAATATTAATAATAATATTAACAGATTTCAACGTAGGTTGTGACATTCAGAATCGAATATATGTAAAAATATATTACAACTCATAAAGTGTCATTTATATACAGAAAAAAGCGCCCTAAAAGAGGTTGAAGTTCGCCAATGCATTCACGACAATCAAATAACAAATATATCATCGCACTATACGTGTGAGAAAGGAGAAAATAATTTACAAATGTCAAATTCAAAAAAGTTTGTTTATATGTTTACGATATTCACCTTATCAATTTGTCAAATATTATCACGGATATATATTAAATAAGGCGATAAAATGTAATCCTAAATTTTTCTAAATAAGAACCTTGGAATAAATAACTTTGTTAAATAATACGGACAATTGTTAGTATTTCGACAGTAAAAAAAATTAAATTAAAAATTGTTTTGTAGTTAAATTAAGTGCTCAGTTAAGTGATTATGCCCGCATGATACAGAAATGAATGTACGCCGTTTCGTCAAATGCGGTACTAAACAAAAGCGGCTAAACGGCCATTTGGTGAAACGGCATTCTGCGAAATGGCCAAATGCCTGCAAAAATATCGTTTTTTATTATTAAACCTGTGTTTTTTATTATCAAAAAGCAATCTCCGAAGAGCAAAGACGTAAGCCTGACAATAGGAACAGTTAAATATACGACAAAAATTCAAGTTATTTGTAAAATATATCTGCCGAACTAAATTCAATGCGACGCGCAAAAAATCCAGCATTTAAAAGTACCAAACATGGCAGAAGGTGCGCCAAATACAAGAAACAAGAATAGAGTATGCTGTCCGAAATCAGATGATCGTGCCGCCGGTATTTCCATATTCTCTTTCTGTTGAAGACGAAGCTTCCACAAATGACGCTCCGATTTCATGTCGGTATGGCGGATGGCGGAACACCGGAGCAAATGATCCAGAGTTTCTGTAATAATCGTTCTGTTTGATTGGCTAGTCCAGAATGATTTCGGTATTTAATTTTTTTTGTTTAAAAGACTGAACTAAAATTATCTGTGTTAGATTAAAGAACAAAGCAGATATATCTGTGACACAATCAAACAACACGTACACACGCGAGTATGTGAGCTATGAGCAACAACTACACAGTACAGAGTGCACATGCTATCAGTCTTTGGATGTGTGCGTGAAAATGTTTTAGAAAGTATATAAGTATTATAACCACTGATATTTCTGAGTATACCAAATCTTGCTAATCGACGCACACGTACTTATACAGTTTAAGCTTAAGATGAATGCTAACATAAAAGCGCCTATGTTTATAAGTGAATCTGAAATATCCAGTCTTTTGTCCTGGCCGTTAGTTTTTGAGGCTGTTGAACAGGCTTTACGTTCCGTATGCACTACCATAAATAGTGCTGATCAACCGATTTCTTCTCAACCAGCTCGTACCGCAATAGTTCTTCCAGATAATTCTGGAATGTGAGTATAATTAAATAATTAAAATAAAAATAATATTGTTATTTCTATCAGAATGTTTTCAATGCCTGGATTTATTGGAGGATATCAATTACCGTCAGTTTCGAATGATTCTTTGACACCATTAAATACACTTGCCTGTAAGCTTGTTACCGGTTTTAATAAAAACCAATCAAGGAACAATCCACTTCCGAATATTTTGGGAACGATTTTTTTGTTCGATGATTTGACTGGACAGTTGAAGTGCATTTTAGAGGCCACAGAAATTACTTCATGGCGAACAGCTGCAGCATCGCTTGTAGCAACGAAACATCTTTAC
The DNA here is from genome assembly GCA_027564075.1 of Bolitophila hybrida. Taxonomy (NCBI): domain Eukaryota; kingdom Metazoa; phylum Arthropoda; class Insecta; order Diptera; family Mycetophilidae; genus Bolitophila; species Bolitophila hybrida. The sequence continues at coordinate 5,886 of JANSTU010037064.1, forward strand.
ATTAATAGTAGATCACGGCAATCTCGTTTCGTTGTAGCCATACTTGGCTGTGGTGTTCAGGTATTAACGATACATTATTTATATAAACATGTTATTATAAACTGACTTCTGTAGGGAAGAATTCATGCTATTGCAATGTGTAACTACTTTAATATTTCCGAAATTCACCTGTGGAATAGAAATGTCACCAGAGTAGTTGCTCTGTCGAAAGAGTTAGAAAGTATAAAACATACTTTTGTACAAAGTTCGACAGTTAATATAATTATTGCTCAAACACCTGAGGAGGCTGTTTGTCAAGCAGATATAATAGTGACTGCGACATTTGCAGAATCTCCTATACTTCACTATGATTACTTGAAGAAAATAAAAGTACACGTTAATGGTAAAGAAAATGATTATATGTTAAACATATTATTTTCTTGATTAAGTTTTTATATCAAATTAGCCGTTGGAGCTGGAGTTAATCATCATTCAGAGCTGGATGATAAATTATATTCAAAGAGCGAAATATATGTGGATTCACGTGCAGGATCAGATTCTGAACTAAAAACATTACAATTTCCAATTCATGGAGTTTTGGGCGATGTGATTAACAAGACCCTACCAGTTCCAGTTCACAATCTTACAGTATTTCATTCCATGGGTAAGGCTAATTTAGAAAGATTTTGACAAGTATATCCTATAAGGATAGAACAAACATAATATTATTTAGTTTATGTTTGTTTTAGTTTTATCACATTATACAAAATAAAAAAAAATATTTTTTTAGGTATGGCAGTTGAAGACGCGGCTGTTGCGCAAATGGTGTATTTGTTAATAACTAAAAATTAAAACCAATTGGTGGACATTTTTTAACATGAATTATTATTACATTACATAATGTCGTACGAATTGGAATCCATCAAACGGGTGCAGGGAATCTAACGCGATGGCTCACAGTTATGCAGTTTTTGTTAATGTATAACCTATTTTTTAATGTTCTGCTGGTCGCGCCTAATTACTCTTCCCAATCTAATGGAATAGGAATACTTATTAATTTCTGTATTAATCAATATGAGAATATTATATTTTATTACTTATCCATATGAATGTTTTGTTGTAAAAGGCCGGATTTGATTCGGAATGAGTCGGTTCTCGAGTTCTTGTGGATCATTTTTTGAAAATAGTAAATTTCACTTTTGAATGTTAAAACATATGTGTTGGAATAACAGATTTAGAAACAATTGGAAATTCAACTTCAATCTTACACGATGCGAATTTTCAATAAAGCACTCCTTTATATGCTATATATGACAAGCAATCAAAGTAATTTAAGCTGTGGGCATATCCTGGAATGTTAAACCTCGTGTTATACTGATAGATTCTCTGCTAAGCTGCACGCTTATCACGAGTAAATCCAATGAAGCTGCTTACGTTAAACTTATTTAAAAACGCAGTGTATAATAAATAATGACAAAAACTTTGATATACAGTGGAAACAAGCACACTGTAGATTAAGAAAAAACTAGGCTGCTGATGACGCTCCGGCAAGAGAAAGGCAATAAATAATAAAACCTGAAAGACATACTTTCGGTCATACAAAACAAAATTCGACTGAAGTACAGTTGAGCTCAAATTTCCGCAGAAGTTTCTGCACACAGCCCTACTATTTTAGGGTTCGTGGAAATTATACTTTACGCACAAAAACTAAAAAAAAATGATCTCTTTGCCCCTATTTCTCTTAAGGGTTGTCCGATTTTATTTATCTTTTTATAATATAGGTATCTTGAATACCTTTCCTTTGATACCGTACACTCCTTGGTACCTCGCCCCATCTCTAAAAATGACACCGTTTTTTTAAAACTGATGCAAGATGGTTTCATTTCACGCGAATATTTTTTGTGTTTTTGTGGTCAAAAAACGACCCCAAAAAGAGGAGATTTGGATTTTTTTTCAAAATCGCGTTTGAGCTCTCGTATAATTCATTCATTACATTCGTCCAAAATTCTTATAAAATGTATTAAAAACAAATTGTTATTTGATGGTTATTGGAATTGAAGAAATACCTAAACCGATTAGACTTTGTTGTGAAGGAAATATAAAATAAGAGTATAAAAATAATGATGTAATAATAGTTTGACATTACAACAAAATAAAAAAAAACTGCCAAACAGTAGGGTTTATATGGTGGCTGGGATATTTTCAACACGGTCGGTTGTTTATTAGCAGGTAATCGATGTAGCACGGTGGCGGATTAACTCTTTTTATAGAGTACGGATTACCGCATCTGAGTGCTTCTTGTTTCGGTAAGGATACTCAGGCAGCTTGTTTATAGGTACTTCGGTATTTCAAAACTAATGCGGCATGTCGACATCTGAGCAAAATACCGACGTGTTTGTTTGTAGTTGTCTCAGTAGTAGTAGTAGTAGAGTAAGGGGGAAGATGTGTTGGTGAACATACAAATTAGTTTGAACAGTCACAAATACATCTGAAAACTATAAATAGACACATAATTGTACAGTTCGGGTGTACATTTTAGCACGGTGGCGAAAGAACATCTAGAGGAGTTCAACGACAGCGTGCATGGTCCAAGCTAGTGTGGAATTCCGATAAAATCCGCTTGTTTGGAAAATCCAAACTAGGAAGCAAAAGGCTCTAATAACCTGTTCTGCCGAAATATTATATTAACGAATCTACAAATGGTGAATAGTGATTTTAGGATCTAATATATGTATATATAACGCTTCTTCACTCTCACCGATGATTCCAAATTGACCAAGAAATTGTCTGAGCTATCCCAACTAACATTTTTATCCAGATAATGCATATTTTCATACGTTCAATCTCGCAAAGCACACTATCTGCTGTATTCACAGTAAAATTTTTGTAATTTTAGACCTTAAAAGTTTTAGTATTCGATAATCGCATATGAAAACCATGTTCTAAAATTCCTAAAATGTTTAAAATGCCTAAATATATCAATTTTAAGACATTTTAGGATTTTGTTCGGAGGTTTTTCGTGCGAAAATCGTGTTTTAAAATTCCTAAAATGCCTAAAATTTTAAAATTCTTAGTGTGAATACAGCACTAGGTTATAGATTATAAAAACAATATATGTGTGCGTAAATATGCCAATAACTTTTCTTTTTTTGTCAATATTTCGAAGCGAGATTAATTTTTTGTTTCCCTCGCCCTTAAAAGCTGTTAATATATTTCTGCTGCGTTTTATTTTTCTGCAGAAATATCGGTATTATAGTCATACTAAATAACTGGTATATTGTTCGGTAATCAATATACGTACAATTATAAGTATAAGTATAAGTAAGTGATCACATTTTTTATATAATTATGTTAATGTAGTAAATATAATAAAAAAAATAAAAAAAATGACGTTTGTTGTGGTTGACTCCAATGAACATCATCGAGTAAAACCATTGAATTTTTGTTGGACGTTTCTAATTAAATAGTTACAGACTCCACAAAAAATCGCCATAATGTCAACACGAATCAAGTGCTCTTAGAGACTCTAAAATCAGTCGTTCTCATCGAGACGGCCATCTTGCTCGACAGTCGTCAGTCAATTTGATGGTTTAGATTACTTATAACTGCTTAGCGATTTAGGCAGATTATTTCAACCTATGTTGATATAGACATGCGTTATATATCGTTATATCGATGCGTTATAAAAAGGACAAATCTCATCTGAAATGTTTTGTAAATATTTAATTTATTACATTAAATGTTTTCAAAATTGAAAATTAAAATGTTTTCAAATGTAATTTATATATTAACATTAACTGGTGCCGACCAGATGTTGAGATAATCAGCCTAAATCGCTACCCTGATTACACAGCAGCAGATTTATGTGATTGCTATATGTTTCACTCATAACATTTTAAAATCTCCTTTAAAATGTATTATATTTTATATATTCTCTATCAATTGACTATTACATATAATTGATATATTAAAAACGCCCACAGCATTCTAAATCGAATAGAACTGTGTGGCCGTAGACGACTGTAACTCGATTTGTCCCATTTTGAATTGCAAGCGCTGCAGCCACTTGAGCAGAGACTCCGACAAGTGCATGTCCTGCTCGTCAATGGACGGACCAGAATCACGACAGTTTTGTAGACGAACGTGTAGTGTGCCTGACAGTTGAGAGTACGATGAAAGCACTGGACTCCAGAGCGGCAATAGTTTTGCCAGAATTGTTGATCGTGTCTCCTTTAATGCCTCCAGCAGGCTTATGAAATGTAGATTAACCATTTCGGCTAACTTTTTGAAAGAAAGAAAATAAAGTTATAGAACAACGATAATAACCAATATAATTATGACTCACTAGTTTCGATGATGAGACCAACTGCAGAATACAAGGTGTAACTTTTGCCCAGAACTCAAAAAGTATTCCCATTGTTATATTGTGTGATTCTGAAGTTGCTGCAGCAACACAGGACAATTGTTCCAAGTAAACGGTCCACAGGCCACAGAGTGTGAATGCATGAAATAGCGATGACATATGCATAACGGAGGCTTTTGACTGTTCCGTGAATCCAGCGAAAATAACCTGTTTTAATGAATAGCCTAATATATATTATTGATTTTAAGAAGAAAAATCTGTATCACATACTTGAATATGATCGGCAATGTGACAACTGGCTTCCTGTGGAACCGGCTGCGCCACAGTATGACCTGGATGTTGCAAATGATTGTGCACCGAAGCACCGTGTTGTCCAAGAGCACCACCCTTATGTGTCGTCAATGCTGTATGCGTTAGGGCTCCCATTAATAACCACGATAAAAGTCGCATATGACCAACACATTCTGTAAACTCTTTTGGACCTTGTTGCAGCGACGACGGAGCATTATATAGCCAAGGCAAGTACCGAGCCACTGCCTTATTGTCACGTGAATTTCCACGAGACATTTCCAAGGCTAAGTACTGTGCGATGGCTCCCTTTAATACACCGCCCAACGTGTCCTCGGCCAGACCTGGTACAGCAGCTCCATTCTTAAAGTTTTTGATCTTACTTAACGTATGGAAATCTGCCAGAAAGTCAATTATATCATTGAGGTACTGACGAATGCAATCCGATGCATTCGTGCTGTACACTGGTGGAACATCTGGAAGGCCTTCTACAATACCATAGGGTAAAACTCCGCCGGCGTCCTGTAACACGAAACCGACGAGTAACAGAAGATTTCCGTCCGGTATGTTGGTTTTAAACTTTAGTGCCTGTACCAATTCAAAAACTAGCTGTCTGCATAGCTGGTGCTTATCGCGTTCCTAGAAAATATTAGAATGTTATCTGAAGTCGTCTATAATATATCTGAGATGTATATATGTACTCGTATGTATACCTTGGAAAAAGCGCGACTGCTTAGGCAACATAAATCGTTCAAGACCTTGTGCTGGAGCGTCGTATTTTGTATGCAATAGCTGAATATCTTCGAGAATGGCTCCAGTACACCCTAAAATGATAAATAAATTATATCTGATAAAATTAATTGGACTGAATCCTTTTTGGTCCAATTAAAAAGAACTGGTAATCATATCAGCTACTTAAGTAAAAGATACGTACCTTGGAAACGCATGGAATCTTGATAACACACACCATAATGTCCAGCAAATAGTCGGGATCATCCAAATTGTGCAGCACAAATACCAGTCGTCGGAACAGAGTTTCAATGCCTTGTACAACTGGTGACCAGAAACTAGTACTAATTCCAGCATCCATTGGAACACACTGCAAATACTCGCTAAGATTGCGTAAACTAATCGACAGTGTTTCCAATGGCAGTGTTTTTTTCGAGTTTAACGTATCGACCAGCATATGTACCGGACTGGTTGGGTTAAGCTCCTGGAAATCAACGAGTGCCTTTGCAATGCTCTTGAAGTATTTTCGACGTATGTTTTCTTTTTAAAAAAATCAACAAATATTTATATTATTTACATAAAGTGACAACAAATAACTTACCGCTCGCCTGGGTCAAGAACATTTGGACAAAAACACCATTTGGTGCCAACTGATGCAGTACACACCGGATGAACTGATGCGCCACAGACTGAGATCCTCCTGGAAGGTGTGTTGAATTGGCAAATTGCCACGGAAACGTTGAGTGCATTGCAAATCTTTATGGAAATATAGTTCATAATTTGATAGCCGTTAGAACAGATAATCATTTTGACATACTTGCTTACAATGGCCAAAATTTCAGGCAGAAATGGAGCGGCTAGTGTTGGTTCACGGTGAATAAATGTTCCTAAAATAATTACCATGATGCCGATCTCTTCGTCGCTGTACTCTTCCAACATGACACCACACTCTGAGCACCGACTGCAAACGCAATCTTCTCCAATGCGGCTGGAACTCTGGGAAATATTTGTTTTTGTAAGTTGTTGTTGTAAAAACAAACAAAATCTCTTCAATTCGAAAAGTCATTTCTGATATCACGTGTTTGGAGAGAGGAGGAACAGTGCTATTATATAGAAAATCCACTAAGAAGGTTTTTAGTCGTCAGCGCACAAATAGAACGTTTGCGTAAAGAAACAATAACTTCTGGCGGTATTTAGAAAATCTACTTTTCTTGATCCATTTGTCCCAAACGACAAAACGGCAGTCATCTAAGCGACATGCAACCAATGACCCATTCGGCTAACTATGATTTTTCGACCAAAATCCTAATCCTAATTAGGTGGAGTCTTTTAGACGAAAGAGCATTTGTCCGAAAAGTTATTTAGCCAAAAAGAAATTTAACCGAAAAGCCACTCGGTCAAAATTATATCTCAAACTAAATATAACTATAGCTTCATTATCCATGACCAATTCATCAAATCTCAAATCTCATTTACCACAACCCTAAATTGTCACCACCATCAAATGTCCAAAAAACAACAACCCTTGAGAATTTCGGTTTATTGGGCTAAATTACATTTCGGACAAATAGGTCATTCGTCCAAACGATGAAACGACATTCTGCCAATATTGTCTCATTCGGCTATAGAGTTTTCGGCCAGATGGTTTAATCACCCATTTGGTCAAATTACGTTTCGGCTATATAATCTTTCGGCTAAACGGCTTTTTCGGTCAAATATCTCTTTTCTAGAGATTTAAACATTATTAACGTTACTTATTTTACTAAATCAAATTGAAGGAGAGACATTTCTCTCTTGGCTTTATAATTTCACAATAATTCCTCATTCATTGTTTGGCTTTCAAATTGATTCGACACATTTCCATCGGAGTAACATAATATATTACCTGCTTATGATCACTTGAAGTTGGCATAAACTCATCCTCTGCCTCAGGCTCATCCCATTGCACAAATGTCGGTGGCCAGGCACCCGCATATTTTGTTCGACTGTCCGGTAGGGACTGTGAGTCAGCCGCAAAGGGTCCAGCTTTTCGAATGCGCTGACGTTGCGTACGCAAGCAGGTCTCTTCCTTGATGGTACTCGATTTATTCGTTTTGATGTCGTGTCGATGATGACTAACCGAGTTCAATACAGCCGTGTGCAGATCTTCTGGTTGATTGCCCGGCGGTGATTCTAATGCAATCTGTTTGATAAGTCGTCGTGGTGATGTAGCACGGCTGCTTGCAGTATTGTTCTCATCTCGGGTGCTTCCGATACTCTGGTGCAAAAGAGATTTTGTATTATTAGGTTCTGCGGTTTGGATATAGTGTATTCTACCTCTGTTTTATCTAGACTTTCTTGTTTCATATGACTATAGTCTGGGACTGCCAGAGCTTCACGAACTTTTTCCACTAATGCACAAATGTTGTCTTTGCCATGCTGTCCAATCGGCAATAGACGCTCCGGAATAGGAAACTCAAGCTGGGAGATACTGTAGACAGAAATACGATTTTGACAATTTTACTTGAACATAATTATGTTTTGCGAATATTTACCTTTTGGGAGACAACATTCCATCGGGAATGTCCTGCGAATGATTTGACAGTATGTCCATCTTTGACATTGGTGATTCTGGTGATCCATAGTCCAAAGACTTCTCAAAGTGCTTCAAGTGTCGTTGATACGATGCCGTACGATTGCTCGACTTGGTCTCCTCATTTGATGGAGATGGAGCAGCTGTACTTGAAATCGGTGTCGAAGCTGGTGTAATACTAGGCTCAACCACTCGTTTCTGTCGACCCAATGTTCGTGGTGTCGGTGATGTTGAACCCTGTTCTGTCCAGTGATTTGATGAAGATGGCGGTGGAGATTGTGATCTTTTTATGCTGGCTACCATCTGAGGCTTACCATTATTATTACCTTTGACAGAACCATTTGCACCACCAAATGAATGCTTTGTTACAGAATCTTCGGAAATGATTGTGGTACCTGTAGCAGCAACAGCACCCAATGTTTTTAATTGACTCGAAGCAATGCTAGCTACCAATTTATTCATACCACCTTGGGACACAACCACAGCACGCTGAACGTTTACTGGTGGATTCAAAATGGCCTTTTCTTTGGAAGCTTGATTCATGAACATCGACGGTGTAACCATCATGCGAACGCCCTCTTGAAGGCTGCACTTTGTCTGTGAGGTTACGGTTTTCGAAGAGTCTATAGAGCTTGATATTGTGGTACGACTTGTCTGATGTTTACTAGATGTGCTCAAAAAGGATTTGTGTGTTTTTTTGGATTCAATTTTCTAAAAATATACAGATATATATATATATATAAATAATTAAAAAAATATGGAATAAGCTTACTTCATCTATGTGTCTATCAGAAACACCTAGCGTGGACATAGCTAACTGTGCTAAATTTGAAGTGGTTATCTGAGCATTGGCACGATATCGCATTGCATCTGGTCGTAGAGGAGCTGCAACTTCGTCGAAGTGGACAGCTTCATCAAAAGAGCCCTAACACAGATTCATCGCATTAGAAAACTGTTAAAATATATTTATTTCGCAAAACTCACCGGAGCACTGCTTCCCTGCATTGTACTATCAGACATGTCGCTCTCTGGAATTGCCACCAGCTCGGACTCAGTATCGTCTGCATCAAGACTTGAATCTTGACACTTACGAAACGGTGGATGCCCTGGTTTCAATGGAAACACACCCTGTACCTGTTTTGCTCTAGATCCACCACTGGTTCCTTCCGATGCGTACAGTGGACTAACAGGAGGACTACTCAATTCTCCACGGTCTTCATGTCCAGAGCCCAAAGATGGTTGACTGACATCTAGACACATAGCAATATATTATATTTTTTAATATTATAATTTATTGCTGATGTGTTTACCTCTTGATCTCGCAGAGGGCAGAAAATCCATAACAATCGTGGCTGGAATACGTTTGCACTGGTGAAAATGGGATTCCAACGAATTCAAAATGATTCGAACCAAATTATTAATGTATCCACTGTACGGTGGCTGAGTGTATTGATACTTGTACATGATAACCACCACGGACATTAGCCAATTACGACGAGCATGTGGCTCCAGAAACCACAGAGAAAAGGTGTACGATAAATTCTGCAAGGTGTCCGGACCGGATGTAATACCATTCGAACGACTAGGAGCGTAGAGTAGAACTTGAAAGGCAGCTTGTATGATACACCAGCCCATCAGATGATTCTGATCCAATACCTGTGGTAAATTGGCCAGAAATACATTGAATACAGCCGATGAACGTAGCCGTGCCGATGTTATGTGGAACGATCGATCGATTTGACTGTAGCCGAGCAGGAGGTACAGATGACGCAGGACAATGTTTTGGATTTTGACAAGCGGTTTTTCTTCAGTTGGAAATGCTTGATCAGCACGTGACAGGAATTGCATCAGCAAGAAGACGAGTAGGTGAATTGTCTCTTTGTCGGCCTCTTCCAAGTCGATGATACGATGTAGACATGCCGTGAGATTGGCCTCATCTCCTGGTCCACCGAACGAATGTAAATGACCTTCTATAGAATGTAAATTAAAGTTGAAGAATGAATTATTTCATGGACAAGCTAGTTATTTATGTTTCTGAGGGTTAAGGAAATTTGTTAAGTTTATATTTTGGGCATGCGCTACTACAGTATGAAGAGAGTTATGTACAAAACAACATACCGGGTTGGTTGAAGATAGATAGAGATATTAGGCACAGTAAGAAAGACCAGGGGTTGTTTGTATGAATACACATTTAAATATAAAAAATACAATTTGAAGTGTGTTATTCTAATTCTACAGAAAATTTGTAGTCTAAAAAACAATATTTTTGTAATAGGAATTTTACAAAATAATAAGCAAATTATATTCTTAGGTTGGATTATTTTTATGATGCACAAAACACCATTTGATAGAAGAAGAGTAATATTAAGTCGTTTAAAAAGAAAACTAGCAGGAAAATAATATACAGATTGTTTTTGAGAGGAGAGAGGGCTGGGGGTGACGGGTTAGGTACGGTGATGCGCATAGTGTGAATTGCCAGCAGTAACATCCATTTTAAAGCACCCTGAAAAATTGTTGGTAAAACGGTTCGGCCGACAACACGCATCGTGTCGAATTGCGGTCAAGCATGCACTAGACCTACCTGGCGCCCCCGAAAAATAACTATATCCCAGATGTTGTTGTTGCTGCTGGAAAAATGCCAGACTCATAAGATTTGGGGTCGTCGGAGTGGTGCCGGACGATGTGGGCACCGCGGTATGCAGCACTTGCTGAACACCGCTCTGACCGACGACGGCTTGGGGGGCGCAATTAATTTGCAGATGATGGTAGTATTGAGAATGAGATGGTTGTGCTACATTGGCAGTGTTACTAGTGCCGGAAGAAAGAAACTGACCCAATCCGAAGCGTGAGCTCTTCCTCTTCAGTATCGGTGCGGACACCTGGCGACTGTAGATCTTTTCTTTTTCGGAGCCTATGTGCAGAAAATGACGAAAAAATTCAAATGCCTTTAATGAAAATATAATATATTTTGGATCAATTATATACCTATCCTTGAGTCCTGTCTTGGTATGATGCTGGCCGGTGCTGACATGGTTCGTTTGTACGGTAACTTTGGACCGAATGAGGCACTCAATGTTTTTGCCATGCTCATTGTGTCTGATTGGCTGAGTGCTTCGCGAGCTTTGTTTATTTTGTTGGATAAAATCTCACTGCCATTTTCGGAATTGCGCAAATCACGTAGATACGAAATGTCTCCGCTTTTCTCTAAGCTTATCTGAGCCTCCAGGAATAGAGTGTCGAAACGGTTTAGAAAAAAGTCCCAGCCAAGGACGCGTCTGTCGGACAGTGAATTATGTAATTGATAGAGAGACTGCAACACTACGGGACGATCGACGATGAATAGATCAAATTGAGACTCGAGACAGAACAATAAAGAGGTTATTGCGGTGTCATGAATAGTTCCCAAATAGAGAGTGGCTCGCTGAGCGACATGCACGTTCATATCGTCCATGCTTGCGATCAGATGACAGAATGCCGTGGCCAATGCAGTCTGCAGTCCCAGTTCTGACCGTAGCGGTGTTGAATCCATAAATCTATAAAAAGTATTTTAAAATTATTGCTCATATTTTATAATAAAATTTGGAACCTTGTAATGACTGTGACTCTTTCCACAGCAGTGAACCTTATGCGCCAGTCAGCATCGTGGAAGGCCTCCTGAACAATGCGCCAAAAAACGTCCGATCCCAACGGTAATGTAATACAGTGAAGCAGTAAGGGCACACATGCCTCAGCGATGTGCGAATACTCCGCATTACACAGAGCCCACAAACTAAAACAATAAAATTTCATAAGCAAACCAAGAATATTGCAAATTTCACACGCACTTTTTGATTAGCAGATTCTCCTGACACCAAATAAAAAAGCCTCGTTGATCTCGTGCGGCTCTGGTCAATGCGTCTCCATGAAGGGCTAACACATTCAAACACTGTAGCATATAGTATAGAATGTCTGGTTTTTCGATGGTCGGAAGTTCGGTAAGCAATTGATGAATGTATTGCAAAGGTTGAGGCAATGCATCAAGAGCAAATTTGAATTTGCCAACAGAAGTGTGCCAAAAGTCTTCGCCATCGTCCATTTCGTCGGAACTGTCCTCATGAAGTTCGTCCAACGGCTCGGACTCAAAGCCACTGCTGAGTAATGTTGGTTTGGCCACTTGTACAGTTGCCGTTGCTAAAAAAAATATTTTTTATTGTATGGTGATTTATATAGTTATAGAATAATCGAAGATTAACAAAATAAGTTATTTTTGCCTAATTTTGTTTAAGGATCTACCTTAAATAAACGGGATCTGTTGTCTGGAAGACGGTGGTTTATATGTTGCTTAGGTAGCAGAGTTTTTTTTTGTTTTCTGGTAAAAAAGTGTACCCTGAACCACTTTTCGAACCTGTAAACAAAAGGTTGGATAGCAGTCATTCTCTACGGTGTTGAACGTTGCCGAGAGAGTGTTTTTCCTCATGGTTTGAAGTATTAAATAAATAAACAAGTCGCACTACTCCTATTATCGTGTAGTACTAATTAATTAAGGATACAAATCTAAACACACTTTCATTTAAAACCCCTGAAGCAACAGACAACACCTTCTGACTAACCAATGACAGATCACACAAAACTACAGTATGGAGATCAGAACTTATCTCTACTTAATAAAATAAAATGGTTAAAACCACACCAAATATAACCGGATACTCGGTTTATACTGTAAAGGCAACTTCCTCTGTGACTATAACGTCGCAACTCCGACTTAAAATCCCTCGAGGTCAACCAAAATCCCACTACATTTGTAAAGTGGCAACTCATCAAAAAAAAAAAGGAAACAAAAAAACTTATGATGCAGACAGAACAGGGAGAAAAAACTTTTGGGTGCTCTCCATTTATCGCAAAACCCATAAACATAATCCTCGTCCTCGTTGATTGACTATTTATTGACAAAAAATGACCTCCAATGATTAATCTCGGCAGTTTGCTTTTTTAATACCATTTGAACAGAGAGTATAGTCAATCATTTTGGTCTAAAAGTGGTCAATTGCCGCTCTACCAATCCAAATCAAGGGTGATTTTTTAACCATTAGCAATACCAAACCAATACCTTTACCAATCAATATTGCCAATAGAAAAAAAAATACATTGTGAAAAGAAACACCTCCAAAACATTTACTTCTTCTGCAAATGCCAATTCTTCAGAAGAACTGTGCAGTAACAACACCAACTGCAAGTGAGTCTATTATGAACAATTTTTTTAGAAAAATAATAATTTGAAAATATTATTAATTAATTAAATAATAATAATAATGAATATAATTTATAATTAATTAATTAAATTAATTTCCGATTCGATGCTGGGCCTTCCGAAAGAGACTGTTTTCACGGACTGATTGGATACAGTGCGCAAACCGGAGAGAGTAATTGTATTCAGATTCTCGGATATCTCTGCGCTCAGAAAAGAGGCAGAAAGAAAGAGCGAGCATTCTTAGCTTGCTCGAGAAGAAGTTTCTGGATAAAAGAAGAATCCGTAATATTTCCAAGGATAAAGCATCACGTTTGACGAAAAAGCAAGCGAAGACAAAGGACAAGAATGACAAGTATGATTGGCAGTGTTTGCCACCACCCATCCACACAGCGCCTATTAAATCGAAAGGGACCAACAAGAGAAGAGTCCCCGACGACACTACTCTCTGCAAGACAGAGCGGCGAAGAAGATACAAGACCGAATTACGAATTAGAATCAATACTTACCAACATCTGCATCAGACAACGTGATGGACCTTGCTATGGCAGTCACTACCTTTTCGGATGGCATTATCGCCGCCAGGTCTAGCTGCTCGGAAACGGTTTCCACTGTTGCTGTCATAATCTGCACATAGTTAAGATATTAAATACTATCGATAAAATTATAGTTCTTTTGCACAAAAACAACCATATTAAAAATTCAAAAAACAAAATCAAACAACTACATATTAAAAGCTCTATACATGTTTAACGAAAAAGAAGATGCTTCCTCAAATCAAGTCAATAAATAAACAGACCACAAACTAAACGCAATCGCATCGCTAATCGAAATTAAAAACTTATAAAGGTAAAAGAATCTGCAATTCAGAAATTCTATATACACTCAGTCCACTTCTATAAGACTCCAGTGTGTCCCAAGACTCGCTAAAAAGTGATCATTAAATAATAAACTTTAAGTTGTAATTATTTATATAAAATAGTGTGTGATTGAAGACGTTTTTATTTAATACTTGAGAACAGTGAAAAGTATAGAGTTCGTATTTACACAGTTTTAGAAAATCACATTAGACTAGAGAACACACAAAACAATACACACACGTTCACACACAGACGTACAACATCTAGTTAACACAGTTTTCTTTTTATTTATGATGGTAATTTGTATAGATACCTCGTCGGTGGCATGAATAAATCGAGCTAAGTCGGTATCCCGGCGCTCGGATATCTTAAACAAAGAAAACAAGTAAAAATCATATATAATACGAAAGCGAAACCGATATAACACAAATAAAAGAAAAGAAGGATCGATCTGTGATAACCGATCATTTCTTTCAGCACATCCAACAAAAGATGCTTCTCAAAATGAGCAACCAAACTATAAAATGTTTGTGCCAAGTAACTTTCTAAGCAGCAAATATGTATATATATTTTTTTATAATATGCAAATAACAATGTGATTCTGGTCTAGATGTCTAGATTCTAGGTATACATACAGAGCAAACGTGAGGCATGTGTACCAAAACTCCGCTTACAGAATGTGGATCCGGAGCTGGAACGGCCACGGTGACTGGTCCTAAAATCAAAATGAATTTGATTTAGTTTTGTTTTATTGTTGTCTGCAAATTGATTATTGAATGTTATTATGACTATGGTTTACTTTTATTGCAATCTAAGATTAAAGTCTGTAAGATGTCTCGAACGAAATGTGGATAATATTTATAGAAAAGCAGAACGACGAAACATCTTATTGCGTGTGGCGAGTGGTTTGGTTAATAAATTTTAAATTAAATTTTTGACTGTTATCTAAAGCATATATTTTCTCGGATTTCATTTCAAACCACTCGTCAATGCAGTTTTTTGTATTATTTTTGGGATTCGGCCTCAGCAAATACGCAAGCAACTTTTATTTTTAAGCCGGTCTCTCGTTCGCAAGTGGTACTGCAAGACATTTTAAACTTTGTGTTTTGAGAGTGCCATTTTTGTTTCTAGCCAAGCAATTACAGAAAGCGTTTATACATTTCAAATTAAAAAGAATTTAAAAAAAAGTCCGAAATCAACAATTTTTTTATAGAAAATCCGAAACAAAATAAAAAAAGTAGACACGATAAATATCAGCAAAATGATGAGAACGAAAGCTGCGTTTTCCTGACAATCGTTCCAGTAACAGCTGTTAATGTTGTTTGATTCTGACATTAAATAAACTAAACAAATACAAAATCTTTACGTTGCAGTAAATGCTGATTAGAACTAACAATAACACAATAAATTCTCGACATATCTAATCAACACATCAAGCATTTGAATTAAACTATGTCATTGATGAGCAAATTGTTTCAGGGCAGAGCAAGTAATCTATGGTAGTGGCGATAGTGCTCGCAACAAAAAGTTTTATAAATCCCAGTATATACAATATTGTGCAACATTAGTAGTTTTAATTATAAATACACATTATTATAAATTACAAAATTATATTTTATTGTGTTGTATAGTAATAATATAAAAATAATATTTTTCAAATATTTTCGATATTCGGTTTTCTATCAATAAAAAATTGTAAACATAAACAAAACATGACCGAATGTAATCAATTTTAAGCACACATCCACGAACAAAATGTCAAAATACACCAAAACATACACACAAAAGCTGAGGTCGATTTATGGAAAACGCCGGGAATATTCACAAGTGCGATCGCCGCATTGCTCATTTTCTAAAGAAAATGTCAAAAACTAATTTCCACTGTCAAACTCACTAAAACAAATGTTCTATAGATAAATGGTCTAAACTGTACAAAACTTCTGAAACTGTCCTTATTTGTCCAACTGTTCAAAACTATAGATAAAAAATGTAAATGTAATAAATTAAAAATATTAAAAAATTAAACAATACAAAAGCTGAAATATAAAACTATTTCTGCAATTGATTGGCCATAAGGAACAAATTATTTGTGTATTATTTGTGTACGAAGGCGATACTTACAGAATATATAAATCTAGAAATAACTAAGTAAATATTTAAATATTTATATATTGCATGAGTGATTGTGAAAGTATATAGTATAGTAGGATAATATAGTGGGTGGTGTGTTTTAGGTGGTGTGTTCGGGCGCATTCACTTTGAAAGCTGAACAGGCAAATATGCAAGCGCATCTAGAAAAAAATCAATTTAATTATACTTGTGTTGCAATTATTTTAAGTATTAGTATTCTACGATAAAATATATATATATAGGTCATTTCTAAAGATTGTTTGTTTAAGATATATATGTGTGTGAATACTATTTATGTAAGGGCATACGCGGTATAGAATGCAGTACATAAGAATGTGGAAAACTTGTTGAAATCACCTGCCATAATAAATATTTTCCCTGGATCATCTACTATAGATGGTACTCTCATCCAAAAGTCTAGGGTTTCAGATATTTAGTTTGTGACAGAAATATATAAATAAGAATGACGATAAATATGCAAAGTGTGTGTGTGTGTGTGTGTGTGTGAGAGAGAAAGGATATTTGATGGACGCGAGATTATATATAGAATACGTTATATGTTAGAAATATATAATTTAATTTAATTATTAAAATTTAATAAATAAAAACTGTTTGCTAGAATTAGTAGTTTTTATGTATATATGTGTGTGAGAGAATTCTTTTGTTTTTACGGTCAATTACCTCCAAATCCTAGAGGTCCCAAAGGAATCGGTAGCGGTGCCATCGAGAGTGAGACGTCGCGTTCCTTGACCTTATCCGATTCAGGTGGACTCTTGCGTGCTGGTTTCTCATCCTCTATTACTTCTTCGATGGGTGGCTTTAAGTAAAACGTATTGATTAAAGAATATTTAATTTAATTCTTTATTCTTACATCTGGTGGACGAATAAGATTTTCTGGAGCCATGTACTGTACAAGTTTCGTGGATAATTGATGCCACATGACAGAAGCCTCGCAGTAAGCACACTCTCCTACCTGCGAACACAAGAAAAATGTCAACATATAGAACTAAAACCTCAAATATTATTTACTTACTTTAAGCGCACACACGTGACTGCCCAAAGCTACTCTAGCCGCAGTCACCATGCACTTGAGCAGCCTGCATACATTCTCGCAGACATGTGTGTGAATGCCCATGTGTAGCTCGACATCCTGTAGTTCCAGTTGTTTCAGCAGAATGTCAAGCATCAAAATGCAACAGGTAAGATTGAGCTCACCGTCGGTGGTAAACTCAATATGTCTGGCCGTTGGTGCTTCATCGTCGGACATTGCCGAAGTGTTGCCAGAGTCGTCTTCTACCACAGGAGCTGCATATAGACAGTTTTGTTAAAGTTGTGTGTGTGTGTGTGTGTGTTAAATGTAAATGGTACTGTGAATCTACGCGTTTTAATAAAATATGTACTGCATACATACATCCTTAACAGTTATTATTACACATTTAGTTCCAATTAAAAAACATTCCTAAAGAACCAGACGTCAACAAAATGTAACTGTATTTTTACGGATTCCCCATTATTAATTGTAGGAATGTTATTGTTGCCGAGTTCAATCATCTCATTGGATCCTGTAATCCCTTGTGGGACATAACAGCACATCCTCGATGGGTAATCATTATAAACGCCATTATACACATTTTGTTCTATACAGGGTGCTTATGTATATGTTAATTGATGGCATTAATGTTCCGTTATTCCAAATCAATAACCTATTTAAAATATAGGCTATTAATAGCAAGATGAACTTATTGATTTAAAGTGCTACAATCGAAAAACACTTCGGTCTGCCATCCGTAATTGAACCGGCGACCTCCTATAAGCCAGGCCAACGCATTAACCCACTCGGCTATGGATATAAGACATATGTTTTGTTGGCGCTGTTCCCGTTTTTATAATCCTTTATTAATAATGCAGTTTTTAAACGAATTGTGATTCTTTGGAAATTCCTGGAGACCCGTCTACAAAATACCACCTACTTATTGTTTGTTGTGCCGGCAAATGATTACCATTTTTTTCTTATGTAAGCATAGTCTGTCCTAGAGTAGAAATTTAAGGTCATCGCAAAATATTTTACTTCTTCACTATACTATATTCCTTTCTTTCCATTTTGCAACTGACAATTAGCTTAATTCGTTCGTAACACTCATCTCTAATAAAATATTATTTAAATATTTAACGTATTTAACATGCCATAAATATACGTAAACTAAAGAATTACAAGAATTAATGGAAACGATGTAAAAACTTCATTTCTACAAAGCGGAACACTTGAGGTCAGTGAATCACAAAGACTACTAGAAAAACACACAACAAATTAATATCTGCGTACATAGAGAAATATACACATATTAAATCTGAGAGAATTAATTGACTTTGACTTTTCTTCATAAATTAAATCAAAACAAGAAAACAAATCGGAACTTCTAGAATTTATGATGTCCAATGACCTTCTTACATAATGCTACACACAAATTCTTCCCTGCAATTTAAAACAATATTATTGAATTGTAATTCAATAATTAACTCAGACCGCAGAATAAATCTGTCCGTTTTCTTAAAAAAAACTCACAATCCTGATGCACTCTTATCGAAACCAAACTAAATATGAAACATAAAGTTAATTTTAAAGGATATAAAAAACCGCACTGATGGGCCAATAAGCAGGAATTGTGGAGGAACATCATTTTCTTGCTAGTCTCGGCATATCATATAGTGAACAGAAGCTTGAGCAGCTGATCTTGACAAAATATCCAGCCTAACTTCCCCAAGTAAGGACACTAGCATACTATTCGGTGGCGATCTTACCGCTAAGCATACGCACTGGCTAAATAACAAAAACAAATGGACAGCTGACCTTTTATCATCGGCGCTACGATGAGAACGAAGGGCAAGTCTAATGTATAAATCAATATATCTACGAGTCAAATGAAAATGATAAAACACTTATAATTTCAATAGAGATGTCTACCCAAATCCAAACAATTAAAAACGACTACTCTCATCTTATTGGATCCTGTAATCCCTTGTGGGACATAGGGCCAGTGTGCAATGTCGCACACCTGATTCAATGACCATTACGGGATCACAGGACTGGTCAGGTCATGCTAATGTGCTCTTTTGTGTTGTGCTACTCCTATTGGAGCTACTGTGCTCTAACACTCACAACACATCCCCGATCGTTAGGAGTCTTAATTTGCCCT
>JANSTU010037065.1:0-11341 GCA_027564075.1 Bolitophila hybrida
AAAGCGTTGCAACGTGCCCAGAACAAAACTATAAAATATTATGACTGAATTTAACTACATTCAATATATTTTATGAACATCTTGCAGTTTCAAAAAATATTTATAGAATTCTGAATGATTCTCAAAAATTATTGTTTCGACTGTGTTTTTTTCCATTTTGCAACATTTCGTTTATAAATTAAACTATTTATAATTTGTAAAACTATTTTAACAAACATTTAATAACTACAAAAAGTTTGAGAACAACTGGTACACATTTTTGTACGCACAATGTATTATGTCGAAAATCGATTCGAACGGGTCTTTGCAAAAATAAAAAAAAAGTCTCGTAGCAATTCAAGCAACATGCATTCATTTTTTTTTTCGTTTCTATCTAGAACATTTTAAATATTTTGAAAATATATGGATTTATTATATCGCAACCCCTGAATTACTGTCATAACCTCTACGTCCGTTCGATTTTGCCACAAACACCCAAAGATGTTTCATTCAACAAAACAGTGGACAATCTTAAGGTGGGGGGTCGCTGTTCAGTTTGCGATAATAAGTGTTTACAATTGGCTAAATCGGATATAGCGCACTTCAACGCGAACAAACACTGCGAAGACTTTAAGCATGGCAGAGATAACCGCAAACCAGTTCAAGCTTTTGGTTTTCGTGTGCGGATTGCAGTCAGTACGAGGCTGTTCGAATGAAGCTAGTGTCCACCATCGATGGCCCCGAATGCAGCAAACATCACTCTTCAGAGTTTAGTTTCGGAATGTCATCGCAGCGCCAGTTCAAGAAGGACACAGCGCTGATCGAGATGAATGAATACTATAAAAATCCAATAAACGGAATTTTTTACCGAAAATCAAGGGTTTTTTGTTTACTAATATATCCGATAAACGTTTTTTTTTTTACTATAAAATCCGATAAACATGGATGTTTTTACTATAAAAATCCAAAAAGCGGGTATTTATTTACTATAAAAATCCAAAAAATGGGATTTTTTTACTATAAAATTTTGAAAAACGGGGATTTTTATAAAAAAAATCCGAAAAGTGGGGATTTTTTTACTATAAAAATCCAAAAACGGGAATTTCTTTTACTTTAAAAACAGAGATTTTTTTACTATAAAAATCCGAAAAACGGGGATTTTTTACTATAAAAATCCGAAAAACGGGGATTTTTTTACTATAAAAATCCGAAAAGCGGGGATTTTTTACTATAAAATTCGGAAAAGCGGGGATTTTTTTACTATAAAAATCCGAAATCGGAAAAGCGGGGATTTTTTTACTATAAAAATCCGAAATTTAAAATAAAAATCCAAAAAAACGGGGATTTTTTTTACTATAAAAATCCGAAAAGCGGGGATTTGTTTTACTATAAAAATCCGAAAAGCGGGTATTTTTTTTTACTATAAAAATCCGGAAAGCGGGGATTTTTTTAATCGCATTCATCTGCACATAATCTGTTCTCAAATTTTACTGCTGACGATCCTCTTGGTACTGCAACTGTAGAAATCTCAAAGAAAACTCGTAGACCACGGTCCAAAGTTACATCATCAACTTCTGATTGTTCAGTAGTTCCATTTGTTGACGAAATGTAACGTACATTTAGAAATATATTTTGGAAGTTTTGATGGACCCTGCTAAAACCCATATTAACAATAATTAATTAAAATAGTTTAATTTAAACCCAAAAGCCTTCTCTTCGCCTTATTTATGACTGTCAACGAAGTATTGATAAGTAATATGTTCTCTAAATTTGAAACCCCCCTCTCTAAATAATTAATTGAATTGATATTATATTATACAAAATATTCCCTTTTATGTCCATCATTATTATTGATTCAAACAACCTTTGCAGAGTTTCCAAAGCTTCCTTTGCTTTTCCCCAGGAAAATTATTATTATTATTATATCATATTTTAATTATTCGTGTGTGCACCGAGCTTCGGCGAAATCATAATTTCTACACATACGACAAACTTTAGATGTGCCACAGAGTGAGAGAGCCTTGCATTTTAATTACTTAGTCGGTGGTGTATAATTACGAGCGTGAGCCTGCAATTGTCGTCTATGCGTTGGTGCAATTGTCTCAAAAATAGGGCGGTACATTGTGCGGGCGTGATGGCTCATATGTGAGTGTATACATCTTCTTCTGTGACTGTGTTCCCCATATATATTATATACTTTGTCTCTCCGTGTGTGTGTTTGTGTGTTTAAGATATGCCAGAGTTTCTGAGCGAGTTCATGCTGAAAGTCAAATCGAAACAATGCACCGATGATGGATTACGTACACATGCACTGTAAAACAAACACAAAGCATATTTCTTTCTTTATAGCCGTACCATGCAAAGTGAGCTTTAAAGTTTAGTTTTTTTTAATTAAACAACGAAAGCGTTCGTTAGGATGTACAATATATATATATATACACATTTATATGCAAGTCAAGTGAGCTTTTCTCATTAATTCATTTATAGAGCTAGACAAATGGACAGACTAATGAGCCACACACAGCTTGCGTCATTATTAAGCACTCGAAGCTTTTAATTGAAGTTTTACTTGCCAGCCCCAACGTGCTTTAATTTATATTATTATTTTGTTGACTGGTGCGACAACAATTGTGACTATGAGTCAGATGGGAAATAATTATTATAATTCTATAATTAAAATACACATTTTTCTATAATTTTGACGCATTACACCTGACTATGCAGTCAATATACTGTAAATTTAACCTAATTTAGATAATACTGTACAAAACCTTAAAATAAAAAAAAACTATTACACCAAGCTCCACGTTCATTCATATAAAATCCGGTACTATTATGAAATAACAATTTATAACACATAATTCAAAACAATGTACACACACTTACATCGTTGAGCTCATCCGTTCGCTATTCATCAACATCATCGAGTTACAAGAAAAATAAACAATGTATATAATGAATTTCTCTTGCTCTAGTGCACATAAACACACACACACACACACACACACACACATACACACACACACACACACACACACGCATACTAAAATCAACCCTTGCTTGACGCAATACGTCCAACACGAGCTGACTTTTACTTTAGAAGTTTGTTATAACGAAATGAAGCAGCAGCAGCAGCGTATACGTGGTTTTATCAAAACTCCAAAAGCTCCATCTGAACACACACATATATACACATCTCCGAAAAGTTTGAGTGACAGCTCAAATAACTTCATAAAGAACACACAATATTCGTCGAGTAAGGGGTTTCTGCGCATGTGTGTGTGTGTGTGTGTGTGCAGTGGATTGAGGGGCTGTACTTGATGTCTCGCATGCAAGCATGTTTAAGCTCTTTGGGATCATGTAATTGTATTATACTTTTGAATGCTTTCGTATATAGTTTTAAGTGAGAGCTTTCGGCAGGCGTCCGTCATATATCAAGTGACCGTAAATGAGGCACTGAGGTCAAGGACGGGTAAAGTAGGTGCTAGGTGATTTGAGTTATATCTGTGTTATTGTTTGAATTTTGGGGACGTGTGAGAGCATTTTTAAGATAGAATAGAATTTATGTTTTTCCAATAATCTGAATAATAGTTTTTTTATTATTTTTTTCAGGTGAGTTCTACCAGCAAATTCAATGATGGACAGAAAACATTATATCAAAATCGGTGAGAAAGTTTCATCTTTGACGAGAACTTATGTTCCAATGCTCACTGAACTTAAATAAATATCTTGGCCGAAACTATGATAGGAGCAAGCAGTCCTTATGGATCAAACTAATGTCACACATCAAACAGGACAGAGCTTTTCGTCCGATCTTATTGGCTGAATGAATGATGAATGAGAGTTTCTGCGTCGTAGATGGATGCTTCTAGTGTTAGGGGATTTCTAAAACTTTTGATACTTTCCCAAGTTCATAAGGTGGTTCGGATGAGGAATCGGTCGATTCTTTCGATGCCTGCAAGGTTGTAAAAATCTTGATTTTTTATGAGACGGTAAGCTCGTAGGTTGCGCCTGGAGTTAGCTCTTAAACATTTTCTTTCAAATACTCGCAAAAGTTCCATCTGGTGAGAAGAAATGATTGCCCAGGCAGGGACGGCATATGTGATTATAGGTGTTAACAGTTGTCGATGGAATTTTCCGGCAAGTGTTTTTTCCGATAAAAGATTTAATGTTTCGAAATGTGTGGTTGTCTAATCTTACACTTTCTAGTTTTCTCCTCCATGTTTCATCATAAAAGTTCCTAAATTTTTCTTGTCACGGCAGTTAATTTGAGTCCTCCTCATCTACGATGTAATCTTTTCTTGTGAAGTATTAGCACAGAGATGTATTGTGTGATTGGAGGAGCAAAGTTTGGCCTTTTGATCTTGTTTCGGATTACTTCATTTGCTGTGCAGTGAAGAAGTTCTGTCAGGTCAAGTACCCTCTTTGTCAATTTCATCAGGAGTTATTACCCTGTCTCACCAAAGCGCTGGCAGTTTTTGGATCATCTTTTTGCTTCTTTCTGACAAAGGAAACAACTTGGTGGAGTAAGAGTCGCACTTTAAATAAATCATTCAAGTCACTGTTCTTTTCTAGTTGAAGATGAAAGAGACTTAGGTCGTTGCCGTTTTTAATAGAGTGACGAGTTTCAAACTTTGAGATTTTTGAAATGTTTATATTTAGTTGAAGGCTTTCCATAGCTTCTTTAATGTCTTCGTTGTATGTTTCATCTATGCCACGTAAGATAATGTTTGTCTTTTTTTCTTCCAATATCTTTAAGTATTTTAATGGTCTTCAGTTTTATTTGTTAGAATGTTGGTGCAATTTGCGTTAACTTTTTATAAAGTTTGCGTGGCCAAGTTGGTTAACTGGTTTTAACTTTTATCAATTTTATAGATTGCGTTGTATTTTTGACGAAGTGTAATAACTGCAGCAGTTTTCTGTGGTTTGTTGATACGGTGAAGATTAGAAGAGGGGATAACCTTTTTAATAGGATTTGGATTGCTGTCGCCTGAGACGTTCAGCTCCATTTTATTGCTTTTAATGTGAATTTTAAAGCAGTAAGTTCATCATAGAATATGCGATTAATTTCTAGAAACGAGTTGTTGCATAATTTTTCTTGAGACTTTTTGTGTTTCTCTCTAAAATTCCTAATTAGCTTAGATTTGGAACTCTTTTTACGATCGTCGAAGGAGTTTTCACTATATTTTCATTATCTGATATATTGCACTATGTTAGAGTCTATGTTTTAAAATATTTATTTTATTATCACTAACCTAACTATCACCCAACGTTTTGCGTCTTTATTGTTCCCCTTCAGGGGCACTTCGTCAGGGAATGTGCGAATCTACCTGTAAATTTGACCGCGCGATGAAAGCGACCTTTCCGATTGGCTTTTAAGCTTGCACTGCGGACGGCGGATGATGATGATGAGCTCTTTATGTAGCTCCATAGTGTCCACGTAAAAATCTGAAAGATCTTCTCTACACGCCAAGGGATAGGTGGTCTCTGACTCTTCGCAATATCAATATCCCACCATTTGGGTTTCGGACTGGAATTCGACACGGAATCGAGCCCTTGGTACCCCCTTTGCCTTCTTAGTTTCTTCTTCTCTGGACGCAATGGTGCAAGTTCGCTTTGGAGGCCGTTTGGTTGATATTCGAGCTACTGCAACAATACACCGACTTGCGCGCGTCGATGTTCGTGTGTCCGCCCTTAACACCAACTGATATTTTTCTATTTTTCAACCTTGCAGCCGATGATGTCGATGGCGCCGAACTTACTGACACTGATTAAGACATATGTTTAACAACATCCGCAGTATTGGTCGTTCTCATCAGTGTGGGCTACTGCTTTCTGAACAAGGAAATCTGCCCGTGTAACTGACTCCAATGACCTCGCCACTTTAGCTATTGGATTTTCATGTCCAATAATTTCCTCGTTATGTATGTCCTCTGCATCTCTAAGGGCTTCTGAAGCCTATTATCTTCATAATCGCTGATGGAATCGTACAACAAAGCCTCGATTACCAGCATAGACAATTCATTTTGGCGCCATATTCATATTTTCTGAAAATATTCTAGAAATCATGGTCTAAATCTGCTACGACGTCCTTGCGTTTAAGACTTCATCCGGTCATTTAAAATATCCGCCTAAAGCACTGGTTGACAAAAGTGACCACGGAGTGACCCGGCGACGCTGAGCATTGCAATGGGTTTGTTAATTTGGACACAGTTAACAATATCTAGGCCTCCATCATTAGTAAACAGTCAAATCCCGAGGATGCAGAATGCAGAATCAATCTTAACGGGTTCACCGTTTAGTTGGATGAGCAGCTCCCGTTGAGTAGATCCAAAAGAAAATATGAAGTCTTCTGGAACTCCGTTGACATACTATTTGTGGATCTAGAGCTGTTAGCCGACGATAAATGGCGGCTAATGGCTGAAGCCGATATATTTGACAGGCGGCTGAAGCCGTTTTTTCATAGTAAATGATGGCGATACTTTAGGAGAACGAAAATGGGAATTTAAAAAAGTCACTGCCCTTTTAGGGGATCGCAATTTTGACTAGAAAACAACAAAACATATTTGGGGAAAATAAACCCTTTAAAAGTGAAAGGAAAAAGGCTGATGCTTTATCAAAAAACAGTAAAAGTCAAGTATAAGGTTAAAATTGGGAGTAAAATTAAAAGTGACCTTTTTACTGTATGTTTGATAGAACTTTGGGCATTACAGTCCTGCGGATGTCGGTAGAAAACCCCCAAACAATAAATATATAAAAACATATTGAGGGTAAATCATTCCCCTAGGGTGGAGAGGGGTGGTCAAAGATTAGCATAAATTTTTGAAAAATGTCATTTATAAATGGTACAGAGGAAGTAGGGGGTTATTTAAATACCTATCACAAAGATAGATAAAACCTTAGTACCCTTAATGAAGATAGGTTCAAAAAAGACACGCTTTTTATTTATTACCTATCGATTGATATACCATACCCCCTCTCTACTTCCTATTTACCACCTATAAATGATTTTTTTCTAAAATTCTGGGTGCAGCTGCTTCCACTAAACGTATGACCCCTCAATAAAATGTTGATATTTCAAGGTCAAAGGCTAAATGTGGATGGGGTTGGTTGGTGCCGCCTAATCTCGTAATTCCTAATGTTTACTTTCGCCAAACTTTGATGCCCTCTCACTGTTAAAGGGTTATATATATTTGTGAGTTTAACTTATATAGTATAACTTAATTTATATCTTATTGGATATACAAAATAAATAGAATAATTATGTTCATTTATTTTTTGCGCCATATACTTTTTGCAGGAACTTTTCACCATTTTCTTCTAAACAAAGTCTATTTTTTATTTTAAATGCAAGAGTTGATCATTATAGGATTAATGTTAATTTATCACTGACAGTTAATAATTGACCTCAAGCTGGAAGGCATGAAGTCAGTCTCGAGTCATTCAGATGGTTGCGTACTGCGATAGCAAAGCACGACATCTATTTGATAAACATGGTGGTTGCGTACAGCGATAGCAGTGTGACTCGCATAAAAACTATTATTTATGTATTAATTTATTGAAAAATACATATTTATTATTATATTTACGAGTGTTCGTAACATTTCATATTATTATTATTCGACGGAATTACTGTAACATAACAAGTAAACAACTAATCGTGTTGTTTTTTCTATCAAACACACACGACGCCAACATTAATTTCAACGAATTTCCTAATAATTATATAATAATTGTGTGGAAAAACACTCCAAACGGGCACGAACACACATACATTTTAAATAATATCACAGCAAAACATCAAAAACCCAGCAACATTTATAAAAAAAACAAAAAAATACATGAATGCAAAAAACGTGCGCTTATTTTAAATAATACAGATCTTTATTTTTAATATACATCGTCGTACACGACTTGTTTTTACATAATTGCACGTTGTAGCACAATTGTTTTTTGTTATTGTGTTTTTACCACAAAAACACACATACATACATGTAAATTATTAACAATCAAAAGCACACACCCACATGCATACATATACACAATCAAAATCGTGCTAATTGGTTTCGAGTACAAACTGTGTACAATTGTGTATACAATGACGGAAAATTGCTGTGCCGAAAATCAATATTTAATGTAAATACAACCAATGCTGCCAGTTCGTATATAATATGCATAACATTAGCATAACATAAGAAGCATAAACACACATACATACAAACGGAAAATCCACACATACATACAAACAACCTCCAACCCATCAGTGTGTAATATCTACATGCACATGCAAAGCTTCAGACGCAGGCAGTTAGGCAATACGCAGTCAAATTCATAAAGCTTCACGAAAATTAAACTTCGCACCAGCGAACACTTTAAAATGAGATGGGAATTATTTGTTTTGAGGGCAGACACACACACACACACACACAAACTTTCAAATATACACACAACAAGTCAGTTTTTCCATGTGATGTTTGGCTTTTCCTTCAAAAACAAAAAAAAAACAATAGCAGACATTTAAATTTGCGAGTGTTTTTGTACTGTGAATTGAAGCTGACGGAGGATGAGTGGAATGGCGTTGTAGAAAAACGAAATCAAGGAAAATCAGCAAACAACAAAATGTAGATTCGTAGACATGGAAATTAGTTTATAATATATGGGACATTGGGTTGTCGTTTATGACAGAGACTAAAGTGGAACAAGGATTTTGATTTAATATTCTCGAATTAATTAGATAAAATGGAGTATTTGGAAAATTGCCTTCTCCTTTCATTATTGAATGTCTGCCACTCGACATCGTCTGAATATTTTGTCAAAACTTATGTTGTATTTCATTGGGTAATGAAAACTGGTATGACAAGAAGGTCCAACAGTAATAATTTCGCACTTTCACCTTGAAAAACTATTGGAAAACTGATTTAATGAAAGAGCACTATCCGTAGGCGCTCCAGATTGTTTACTACAATCTCACATTGTCAAACACTTTATATAATTCAGATTGCAGATTGCACGTATTCCACGCACCATCAATCCTGTAATACTTGCGGTCTATTCACCCTAATGCTATTTAATAGCAGTAAGTAGATGTAGAGCTTCTGTTTTACACTCATCCCCGCAGAATGCACTGTGACATTGATAAAGTAGTGATTTTTAAGTGTAAACAGTGCCCATCCATCAATTGTGCGTGGTATATATTTTTTTTTTCAAGTATAACGCTTGTAAACATAGAGAGACAGCAAGCAAACGATAATATATACACGTCCAGATGTTATGGGGCTTGTTTTTTTGTGTGTGTGTGCGTGTATGTTATATTCAAGTGCGAGAGGCTCAAAGAAAACAGTCACGCATCGAGGGTGTCATGAAATTGATATTCCTGAAGTGTGGTCGGCTGGTGGTGGGTGAGTGTATGCTTATACTTTCAAAGACGACCTCGTTTTAAGGATCTCTTGAGAGGCGACTCGAGCGTCTATCGTTTTGAGTTATTGGATTTCATGAAAGTAATGTAATTTGTTAAAGTTGATTTCAGTGTGTGGGTGGATGGAGTTTTGTAATTTTTAATTTTGCTTTGAGAATCGCTTGTGTCTTGTATTAAGTGTTAGAAGTTTTTATAGAAATGAGATACTGTTTATAAAAATTCTGGTAATATGGATGGTTATGGATAGTCAAATATGTCAAGGTGTTAAGTTAGTTTTCAGATTGTTTGTTAATATATATTTTGTCTTTTGTTTAGCGAAAACTGTGCCTATAAGTGGCTGATGGAAAGAAAAAAAAGATAACAGAGTTTCATAAAATATTTGGAAAATATGTGTGGCACAAACTTATAATAATAGATCGAAAAAAAGAAGAAGAAGAATTTCAAAACAAAGGACAACAAAGGACTGTTGAAATAGCTTCTGCGGTAGACATTAATTTGGCATTATTATTAAACTGAATATGGAAAACGAAAATGGCTAGACATTTTTTCCACTCAAAATCTACTCTGCAACTAATTTTTATAATTGTCTTATTTTACAAGAGAAAATATCATAACTAAAATCTAAATAATAAAAAAAACTAGAGAAAATCTGTAATTCGCCATAGTTTGACATATACCTTGTGACTCAAAAAAAAAATGAAGCTCAAAGGTACATTTTAATTTCAATAAACGATTGTATTTAGTAATTTTATGTTTTCCTATTATTATAATAACTTATTTGTGATCTCCGTCAGGTACTGTCCGATTATATTAATTATTTTAAGCTTATTTGTGATTTCAACGATTTCAGCTAGTTAGTCTAGTCAGTTCAGTCAGTTTAGAAGTGAGTGAGTATCAGTATCTCAGTACGGTCGCATACTTCGCGCGCGTAAAATTGAAGATCGATTCGAACAGTCCCTGGCGGAAATACCCATAAGCCACACCTTCTTATGAAAACTTTTTAAGTGATGTGCCATAACAAACCGTTTCCCCTGAAGGGGAATTTAAAGACGCCAACCACAGTGATTTTAGTGCATAGTTATTTTTAAATTCTCAATAATTTTAGTGATTACGATAAGTGTAAAAGACGCCAGCCATAGCGCTTTTAAGTGAATTAGATTTAATATATAGACGCCAATCATAGTGCTATATCATTTTAACAATGTCGGGCAGTGAAAAAAGTTTACGATCGCGATCATGCTCTCTATCAAGCGAAAATATATCAGTAGACAACAGGAGAGACTCCAAACATAACATACGTAACCTAAGAATGAAAATAAAAGATCGCGTGATAACCTTATTTTGCAACTCGAGGCAGTTCGAGCAAAACCGAATCCTGTCAGACGAACTTACTTCTCTGAAATATACAGTTGAAGAAAGTTTATTAAAACCTCAAAATGTCGACATGGATTTTGATGAACATGCTGGTTCTCCCAGAATTATATTAGCAACTAAAAGCATCAACAAAAACTCGTCGTTCAACCCCGGTCAGTCATGAGGTAACTCTCTTTGCTTTCCTAATAGAAAGCCAAATGTAGTGAAATCCCCCCAAGTCGTAAGCACAGACACATCTGAGAACAACCTGGGATCTTTAACAAGAACATCTCCAGCTTCTGTTCAAAAGTCATCAGCTTAATCCAACAACAACTCACCGACTAATTCTTCCACCAACATCGTCAACAAAACCAGAAAACCTCCACCTATCGTGTGTTACAACCTCGACACCAAAAATGCCCGAGTGCTTTTCGCCGAGCTCCTAGGTCACAGTAATTTTGATCTTGATGGTCCTCATGGAACTTGTACATATATTAGAACAAGAAACCGCATAGATTATGACATCATCGCTGCAGCTGCCTCTAAAGAAAAACTCGATCATCATAGATTCACACCACACGAAGACAGAATCAT